>ML785080.1:305311-340199 GCA_009831015.1 Picea engelmannii | reverse complement strand
TCTACGCATGCCACATCATGCAACAAATGCCGTGGCTAAGGCGTGCGTTTTTATCAGCAAGGATCCAGTGTTGTTTCAGCATAGTTTCTAGCACTGTGTTTCAGCATATGTGTTTCAACATCTGTGTTCCAGCATTTGTGTTTTAGCATCTGTGTTTCAACATCTGCGTTTCAACATCCGTGATTCAGCTTCTGTGTTCCAGCATCTCTTGTGCGTGCTCCATAACCAACCGATTGCCATCAATGACAACCTTGACCATCTGCGTCATCTCAGCTTCTGTGTTCCAACATTTTTGTTCCAGCACCTATGTTCCAGCATTTGTGTTTCAGCATCTGTGTTTCAGCATTTGTGTTTCAGCATCTGTGTTCCAGCATTTGTGTTTCAGCATCTGTGTTTCAGCATCTGCGTTTCAGCATCTATGATTCAGCTTCTGTGTTCTAGCATCTCTTGTGTGTGCTCCATAACCAACTGATTGCCATCAATGACAACCTTGACCATCTGCGTCATCTCTGCTATAGCCATATTTCCAACATCAACAACCCTTGCATCTTAGTTAGGATCATATTTAGATTGTTTCAACCCTTGCATCTTAGTTAGGAGCATATTTAGATTGTTTCAACCCTTGCATATTATATTGTGATTTAGTTAATATTGTTAAGAAGCATCACCCTCCACTGCTAGTAATTTGAAGTTACTATTTAAACACATAACCATATTCGATGTAGAGAAAATAACAAATGTCTTGAATCTTCATAAAATATTAAACCTTATGTTTTATTTCAATGTGAATTTCCATTTTTATATTTTAATGATATTTTTTATTTCTCTATATCAAAATGAAATGGGTTGAAATATCTTGCAAGGATGCTTCCATTAATCTGGATAATTAACTCATAATTTTTTTTCATTAGCAGTGCACACATAGTAATCAATCGATAAATTATTTTCTTGATTGAAACCTCTTGCTCCTTCCGATAAATAGTTTTCATTGAAGTTGAAATTCTTGCATTTCATTTTCCTCTTGCATAGTTTAAATAGTCGAGTCAAAACTCCGTTAGTTTCACGACAACTCCTTTGAGTAACAACAACCTAAAATCAAGCGATGATTAAAATTTATCTAGCAACTTTTCTATGGCTCTTCAAACCCATCTTATCTTAGGTGTAGATATTTGGAATAGGATTGTCAAAATAACTTTCCAAAGATGCTAAACAAACATAGATCTTTGAGTTAGGGAGTGAAATGCAGTTGATATACTGTTGAACTTGGGAAGCCCTTATAACAAAAGGGTCAATCACTAGGTCGCATTAGGGCCAACATAGTAAGAAACCCTGGTTTGTTGGTCTTGGTGTAGTGGTTTCACATATTATGACGATCACTTGGGAGAAACCCATCTATATGAGGAATCTCTGAAAGTGGTTTCAGGCTTAGTTACCCTACCCTTGTGTGTAAAATATATTGTCAATTGTCCCCACTCTTATTTGGTATAGTAGGTGGCACCTTAGAGGCCATAGTCTTTTAGACTTCCTACTGAAGGTGACAACACAAGGAAGGTGGTGTTGTACCTAGGATCGATGTTGGCTAGAATCACTAAAACTCCTTGGAGGGTTTCCCTCTACTTGGTGAGATATATTTAAATAGGGAGTTAGTTCATTAATAAGGTTATCAATGTAACATTATCACCCACCAAAACTTATCCCCTTCGTGCATTGATCCTGCAATGTTGGATTCCATCACCAACTAGCACTTCTTTGTGAGAAGGATTGTTTGCATGATTGAATCCTAGATTAATTAGCATGTGTTGTTTGTTCTCCTTAGTAGGCCTTAGAATTGAGTTTGTGCCTAATGGCATATGTTATCACATGTTTTTTCAGGGGGGATTTTTTTCCCTTGGTTTTGGCCTCTAGGTGACAAAAGGCGAAGAAAGGGGCTAAAAAACCACTAAATGGCGCTTATCCTAAGTTCATCGAGGTCGATGTGATCGTTTGGCACGCTAAGATAAGAGGAACGTAGATATGGGTGGATTATATCTGAGTGATCCATATGGATGGTCGTTGATCATATCAGGGCCCCAACATGCATGGACGATAAAAATTGTAGGGCAGGCCAGGTTTGAAACCATGGTTTTGTAGAGACGCTACATGTCATCTAGAGACACACATTGGGCCCAAAAGTGATGAAGAATCAAACCACTTTTTGCAGCCCCAATATGCACATGTGCATATAAGGCCCTATCCTAGGTCAACAAGTGTCCACTCTGTCCCGCCTGCAGCTATCCCCCACTCCATCTCTCTCCTTTGTCCTTCACATCCCCCACTCCCCTATAACTTTGGCTCCCTCACATATATCCTCCACTCACTGTCCCACCTGTTGCATATCCCCTCCTCAGCTCTTGCCTATGTGGCCCCCACACTATACTCAATTTCCTCTTCACATCCACATTTTCCACCTAGCCATATCCACGTCCACTGTCAAGCCTCCTCATGAGCATCCGACTTAGATCCATATGGTTGAATGTAGAGGCTACTAGATTCCATCGATGCAATGTCGACTCGGACCCTCTAGATCCCGATGAAGCAGTTATTGAAGTTAATTGGTGGTGGTTGAACATCGTTTCCACCATAAATGGAAATCTTGAGAAAGGACTGTCATCCGGTCGGTTTAGCTGCAGAACCTTCCTGAAACAAAATTGCATCTGACAAGAGCTCACTTATGACAGGAGACCGCATGCATAGTAAATCATGCAGACGTAATGCACTCAATGCAGATACTCGAGCACACTTTCGTATTTTGGCTCTAATTATATAGGAGCCTTCCTCATATTTTGTTAGGGTTGATGGTTGATCTAGGCTTCCGTAATGTAAATTTTTAATGAAACTATGGTTCTCTGGTTATGTATATATATTTGAGACTTCTCATTTAATGAAAGTCAATTTCCTTCCATATCTCTGTAACAACTTTGTTAAGACACTCGAGCATGGATTATCCAGTCGAGGGTAGTTATGTTCTTATGATGTAGCTTTGATCATAGTAGCATCATGAACAATTTTAGTCAGCTTCTTGTGATTGTTTTTCCCCTAACGTTGAATGAATCAGGCATGGATGATCCAGTCAGGTTTTTATTATTGAATTGTGATGTATGTTTGATTTCAGTTCAGGAATAAATTCATTCAGTTCCTTGAAACTATGAACCAAGAGAATTTTTCCTTTTGAGTTTTTCCTCCTTAGGCTGCTGGAAGATAGGATGTCCACAACATACCTCTTCATTTTCCTCAATTTATTCCCCCTACTCACCCTTATTACAATTTACTGACTGAAGTTAGATTGATACCTCACTTTCTTGTGCATTCCAACCCATTTTCATGAGTTAAAGCGATATAATATTGAGACTTCATCCATTCGACCACCCTTTAAAAATATTCACTGTGACATATAGACTGATGGGTATTGGGCTTACCTACAATCCAGAGGTGACTTCCAGTGCTAACATTTTTGGCGTCGTTTTTTAGGACGAATTGAAGATTTTCCCTGGGATTGAACGACAAAACTTATTGGTTCTGAAGGTGCATCAGAACTTAGTACTTCAATATTGCAACTCTGCACCTGACAACTCCACTGTGGTAACTCCATTGAGATGACTCCACTATTTTAGCTGTGGCTTCTAGGGGAAGGCACATGAGGTCTACTCCACAACTACCATTAGTAACACTTGAAGCTGATCCAGAGAAAATTATCAAAAGACAAAGGACCCTTCAGGAGGGCACTTTTACTATTGAACCAGGTGATTATGGTAATTTGCATTATTCTCGTATAGAAATTCTCGTAGTTGTTTCTCATTTTCCTACTACACCATTTGTTGGAGCTTCTAGAAGTTTAAATTTTGGGAGTGTTCCTGCTAATTTCCCCTCTCCTAGTTTCTCTACTCCACCTCCTATTAAAGTTGTTGGTTTTGCAGAGAGGGAAACCTCTGTTCCCTCGAGCCCTGAGGCATTTTCTCCAGATCCTCAGTTGTTTCCATTTGTTCCCATAAGCACACCCCCAATATCCCATGTCTGAACTCCATCCCCTCCTTGTTCTCCTCCTATTCACACTCCAATGGCAGGAGGTAATCGCCCCGTAAATAGAATGGACACTATAGTAGATGCTAGATACACCCACCTCGTTTTGCCTCAGCCTCTTAATTCCCTCCCAGTTGGTGGCTACCTTAAGAAGTTTCCTAAGTTCACGAGAGAGGGAGATATCACTGCAGAGGAGCACCTTGCATCTTTCTATAGTTATGCTAATAACTATGTCATAGTAAATGAAGATGTGTGTCTGAGGATTTTTGTCCATAGTATTGTTGGAGAAGCTAGAAAGTGGTTTAGGGCCCTGACCCTTGGATCCATTGATGGGATTAAGGATTTAGATGATATATTCTTGAGACAATGGGGGGATAAAAAATACTTGATGTATTATATCATAGAATTCAGGTCCCTAGAGATAAAATAGGGAGAGTCTATCTCTGACTTCTCCAAAAGATTCAACAAAATGTGCAATAAGATCCCTGCTGAGATAAGGCCTACAGAGGCCTCTTCCAAAATCACATATGCTAGTGATTTTGACCCTGACTTCTTCCTTCTGTTAAGAGAGAGAAGAGCTACCTCCTTGTCTCATATGCAAGATACAACCCTAGAAGTAGAGTCTAATATATTGGTAGTTGACTGACTCAGGAATAAGGCTGATAGAGACAGAGGAAGAGGAATATCTAAAGCCCCAACCTCCAGTTCCTCTCCCCCACCCCACCCCCTGCCCCTCAAATGGATGAAGTAACCAAGTTACTAAAATCACTTTCAGCTAGAATGGAAAGGTTGGAATTACAAGGGAAGCAGACATACATAAATCCTCAAAATGTTGATAACAAAGGAAACTTCAGGAGGCTGAATAACAATGCTCCTCAGATTATGCAAGGAGAACCTGATGATATGATCATGAGAATTCATCAACTAGTAGAAGTCCAAAAGACTAGAGAGCAGGTGATGGATAGAGTGCATGACCTTCATCAGAATATCAAGCAATATTTTGATAAGAAGAGTAGAAAAGAAGATTTCCAGCTGGGAGATCTAGTACTTAAGTGGGATGCTCCCAGACAGGATAGACAAAAACATGGAAAACAAGATACAGGTTGCATAATTTGGAGGGTGATGAAGTTTTTGGTGGCCTAAATGGGCATTTCCTAAAGAAGTTCTTTATTTGAGCCATAAGTGGCTCATGTGTCCTTGTAAACATTGTTTTCTCTTTTTTGTTTACAGTTTTATGGGTGACTCCACAACCCAAAAGAAGGATATTGGAGCTACAAAGGAGATATTAGAGCCTCGCAGGGAGGACTCTATCCCCCGTGGCGCCTAATGTTATCACATATTTCTGCATGGGGATGTTTTTCCCTTGGTTTTGACCTCTAGGTGACAAAAAGCGAAGAAAGGGGATAAAAACCCACTAAATGGTGCTTATCTTAAGTTCGTCGGGGTCAATGTGATCGTTTGACATGCTGAGCTAAGAGGAGTGTAGATCTCAGCTCTAGATCAATGGTCATTGACCATATCGGGGCACCAACATGTGCAGACGATAAAAATTGTAGGGCGGGCCATGTTTGAAACCATGGTTTTGTGAAGATGCTATGTGTCAGCCAGAGACACACATTGGGCCCAAAATCGGTGAAGAATCAAACCACTTTTCACAACCCTGATATGCGCATGTGCGTATAAGTCCCTATACCAGGTCGACAATTGGTTTCTCTATCCCGCCGGCAACTGTCCCCCACTCCATGTCTCTCCTCTGTCTGTCACATCCCCCACTCCTCTATAACTTTCTCTCCCTCACACCTATCCTCCACTCATTGTCCCACCTGTCGCATCTCCCCTCCTCAGCTCCTGCCTGTGTGACCCACACGCTATCCTCAGTTTCCTCTTCCCATCCATGTTGTCCACCTGACCATCTCCACGTCCACTATCATACCTCATCGCGAGCATCCGAATTAGATCCATATGGTAGAATGCAGAGGCTACCAGATTCCACGGGTGCAGTGCCAACTCAGGCCTTCTCGATCCCGATGAAGAAGTTATTTAAATTAGTTGGTGGTGGTTGTTAGGTGGAAATATTGTCATTTAATTCCGTTGTAGTACTTTCCAACTATTTAATTTGTTAATCCAAGGTTCATAGGCTTACGAAGAACACACACTATATATGAAGGACTGAAGTAGAACTAATCTAATTCTAAATTGCTGAAATTAAATTAATCTAGGAAAGCATTGAAAGACTAAATAGGAAAGCACGAAATTAATCTAGGATAGCAATACAACATATGAAGAGTTGAATGAAAAAATACATATGTGAGCTCACACAATAAAGAAATCTCAAATTATATTACAAGAATATTTTGACAAAGCATGAAAGATTAACAATGAAAGAATACAAATCAAAGCTAAGAATCCCCTTCTCGTAATTACAAGACTAAATTATGAATTACATGATGACCCTCATGAAGAGAGAACACTCTCTTATATACATGAGTGTCATAATTACAAATCCACTATTCTCTCAACTTATTCCTTTAAATCCTCCACACCTATCTTGGATAAGATATCCTATCAAAATATCCATGATCTTCTCCTTTGAATATGCTTGAATGATAGTCCCAAATATTCTTCAAATCTTCAAAGTTTGAAGATGAAATTCGAATTTGAGGCTAGGTGGTAATATTTGACTTTGTTGAAATCTTCAAATATGCTTGCACACATCATCAAACTCATCTAACCTTGATATATAATGAAAATATGTTAATTTCTAATATTTAATCACAAATTCACTTATAATACTAAAATCAATATAATGGAAAATAATAAGGAGAAACCCAAATATATTTATGAAAATGGTATGATGGAAGGTTAATGCAAAAATGAAATGTAAGGAATAGTGAAGGAAAAGGTGGATGAAAATACGACATTTATGAGGCCCAACATGCCCCCCAACTGAACTTGTTGCATGTCCTCATGCAACCATGCATGGATCTTCTTAAGAACTTTTGGCATTTAAACTATGGCTTTGATTGATGATGTCCTTAACAATGAATGTTTCCAGGGTATGAAATACAAGAGTAACATCATGTGAAATACATGAGTAACAACTTACATTTTCTTATGGTTGGTTCTAGTGTGACAACCATGAATACAAAGAATTTTGGTTCTTGTGTTAACAACATTCATTTCACTTATTTGCTGCAACATTCATTTCACTTATTTGTCTTCTTGCTGCAATAATTTAGCCATGTACTCACTGGAAATAATAAGCTATCAATGTGCATACCAGAGAATCACTGAGTATAAGAAATCCTTTTCTCTATCTTTTATGAATCATGCCAATATGTATATCAATCGAAATGAAACAAAGTGTCTTGGGAAAAGAAATGTTAGTGAATCATAAATGGAATGATAAGATGGTAAAATGGAATAATGGTAATGAATATGTAGTGAATATAGGTTCCCTCCCCCCCCCAACTGAAGTGGTTGCATATCCTTATGCAACTTGGCATAGGTTATGAAAGTGAAAAAGGAAATAGAGCATGGTGAGGGAATTTTCCAAAGTTATTCATTATTAGCAAATAATTAATTTCATGATGAAAGATTAGAAAATAAAATACCTCCACTTACCCAACACAATTCAATAGGAATATGGGTGGTGCTAGAGCATGGAAGATTTCACTACTACAGGATCATGAAAATGGAACTGCTAATGTTGTTGTTGTTGTAACTGGATCATGGGAAGTGAAGGAATCTAAACTACCACTGTTAAATCATGAGAAATGTGGAAGGTAGGGAATATGGAATTGTGGTACTCTCATAGATCTAACATCAAACTATTGCAACTACTAAGGGGATCATGAAAAAGTGTATAGTCTTCACCCTCTACAAACCGATGGTACAATTACAATCATGTGAATGAATGTGTCGGTGTCGAGCATGAAGAGAAATCATTGGATTAATGACCATTGATGAATGTTGTTAACCAATGCGAGGAAACTCACCATTGATGTCAATGAGAGCCAAGGTACCCGAGTACATCTTGTGAAGTGTGAATATATGGGTTGATGTCGAGCCACTTGCAAAATTTGACGATCAAGGGACATTGATGCATTCCCATGATTGTCGGTGAGAGAAATTTCCATTAAGGCATGCAAGCCTCAAGGTACTCAAAAGGAACTCTAGTCTATATCCCAGATAAGGTGTCGAGGTCGATGGGGCAAGACTGTTGAAAGGTGGGCCTTAAGGAATCCCACATCAGTCAACACGAGTGTGTAAAAAGATTGATAGGACTATAGATAGATCTCAGTAGCAATAGTGTGTATGGCAAGGAAATGTAATCATGGAAAGGGAGTTTGTTTTATTCAGAAGGAAAAGTGGAAAGGAAAAAATCAACTGAAAATGATAAAGGTAATGATGTATGCAACTCAGAAAAATGGGCGTGTGAAATCATGAGGGATAATTCAATGGAAGATGGGATTCAACACCAAGATGATTAATTAGCTTTGAAGGAGAAATGGGATAGTGTCACAGCATGAAATTTGGCAAAATGTTATTGTGTATCAAAAAAATGTTTCTATGTAACAACAAACATCGAGATGCGCAAAAAGTTGTTGTGTAACAACATTGTCATGAAATGTATAATGAAGATAAACTTCTTCAAACAGTTTATCAAAGCATGTTTTTCTGAAATATTTTGTGATTCTTGAAAATCACATCAGCATTAAAATTAGTCGTCTCCGATCCTACAAAAACCTTAGTACAAATCCTATATGCAAACTGTGAGATTTGCGAAAAACATATCATTCAAAAATAAGTGCAAATGCGGCAAATCAAAGAAAAATAAATGTTTTATACCTTTTTTCTGTTGCGCTTGTTTCTTCATTAATTACTGCATGAAGTGACTTGATAAAAACACATCAGCGTAACATGTTTCGATCATGGTTTTCAAGAATAAATAAAGCGTCCATTTGCAAATTTTTATTTTAGTTTTGAAGTGTTTTTATATTTTTATTTTTATAATGTTTTTATAAATTTTGTATTGTTTTTCTTTGTTTGTTTTGTTGTTTTTGTTTATAATAAAACAAAACAAAAACATATATAAAATATGATTTATTTACAAAACAAACAAAACAAAAATAAATGTTATTTTTATTAATTAATTTTGTTGTTATATTACAAACCAAAATAAAAATAACAATAATTTTTGTTTTGATCAACCCCAAACAAAAATACAATAATACTAATACAAAACCTTACAAACTGTAATTGTCATACAGAAATCATGCAAATTAATAGAACCAAAATCCAATTTTTCTGATTGTTTAATGGGAACGAGGAAAATGATAGTGGTGGTAGTTTGTATGTCGTTCCTTAGCCTCACTCATTATTAGGCAAGAGCGTTGATTAGTAAATCAAATTGGACTCTTAGATCACGTGCCATGTGGAGCAGATTTTGTTATTAACTTGAATTCTTCTTCTTGGAGGGTGTCGTATTCAAACAGTTCAAAACAAATCGTTTTTCTCTCACGTAGTCTACAAAATGGAGCTCCGAAGAACCCTGAATTTCTCCCAAATGGTTTTGAAATCCATAAAATCTCTCACGATTTATCTAATTGTCTCTGTTCCCGAGAAAACCCATGTTTTATTGTTTTTTTTTAATTTTCCTCGGTTGGCTCAGAAAATGCATTTTAAAATAATATGTTTTAACAGTTACGCATTTCTGGCAATTATTTTTTCTGGCAATTACCTCTAAATAAATTGAAAACTTGATGATGCCTGCTGTGGTAAAATTTTCATATCTTGTCTCTCACGGAGAAGTTCAGATCAATCACCCTTATTCCAATTACCTATAATGGAATATGCAATCTTCTCTTCATCCGATACACCTTCATTGTCTGTCTCTGCAACTTTTAAAATCCATTTCTAATAATTGTTGCATGTACTCATTCTTTTTATTTTGATTTCAGGATTGAGATCCAAAAGAATATATATATATATATATACATATATATAACAATTCAGCTTCTTGAGGTGAATATGGAAAACTATTCGTTAAGTTTTAACAATGGAACCATCGTTTATTAACCTCAAGTCTTATTGCAGTTCCAATAACGACAACAGAGTATTATACGAAAAGAAACCTTGCTTAGATTTTTATTGATTTTTAATTTGTGTGTGCGCAATTTCAGTTCAAGGATGCAGGATGAAGACAAAAGATGGCGTTGATGTGACTCAAAATTAGAAAGAAACCAGACCAAACTTTTATCATGGCGAGATGTAATTCAAAACAAGAAATGAACCAAATCAAAATTTCAAAAACGCATTTCAATCAATTCAGACCGCGACACAGTTTCAGCATGGAAAAACGTCATTGTATCAGCATGTAAAATTTTACTGTATCAACATGTAGAAATTTCATTGTTTCAAGATGCTATAACAACATGTAAAATTTTCGTTGTATCAACATGTTGTAATAGCAAAATTTTTGCTGTAACATCATGTAAAATTTGGTTTTGTTTTTATTTGTTTAAAAAATTTGTTTATTATGTTTATTTAGAGGTCAAAGGATGGACACAAAAACATTCATTCCTAAAATAAAAATCATCCCTATTTTTTTATCCTCGTGATTGCACGAAGCACGGAGGCAAGCATACTTATTCTAGGTAAAAGAAAAATCTGATAATCAAAACAAAAAATGAAAATGAAAGCCTGCCTACTTTATGCTAATTACATATTAGAAATAAATTACGTGTAGTCAAATAACCAATGGAGCCAAGCACACAACAGTAATAGAAATATGTTCAGTGGCAAGTTTTCAAATGAATAATGGAAATATTTGAGAGTGAATGAATCTAGTTGCTGTGACTGCAAAATTTCTAAATAAAAATAAAAAAATGGAGCTAATTGAGTGCTTACCTGGAACCATTGCTCGATATAACTTTCGTAGGCATGATTTCCCTCACTCAGATCATACTGTAGCTCCTCATTGTCCTCCTCAAGTTCCTTAGATGTTGATTTCTCGTTCGTTTCTGGAGGAGTATTTAAGTTTTGGGTTGTTGTCAAGATATCCTCTTCCCGAGAATAAGAAAGCCCATATTTCACCAAGATTTGAGAGAGTTGTTCCAAGATGACACTCATGGTTAAATCATATTGCAAAAGGAGTTCTTACAACACCCAAATCAAAATTAAAACTGAAAATCACACTTGCTGAAACACATGAAAACCTCTTCACAGTTGAAAAAATTGAAACTGCAGAAATTGAAACACTCCCTACATGCCCTTACCCATATGTCACATCAGATTTAGGAGCATGACTAATCACACTTGCATAAAAATTCAAACTAAATTTCAATCCATCGTGCTTCCCAGACAACAACACCAAAATGTTAGGTGGAAATATTGTCGTTTAATTCCATTGTAGTACTTCCCCAACTATTTAATTTTTCAATACAAGGTTCGTAGGATTATGAAGCACACACACTATATATGCAAGAGTGAAGTAGAACTAATCTAATTCTAAATTGATGAAATGAAATTAATCTAGGAAAGCATTGAAAGACTAACTAGGAAAGCAAGAAATTAATCTAGAATAGAAATACAACATATGAAGAGTTGAATGACAAAAGACATATGTGATCTCACACAATAAAGAAATCTCAAATTATATTACAATAATCAAATGACAAAGCATGAAAGAATAACAATGAAAGAATACAAATCGAAGCTAAGAATCCCCTTCTCCTAATTACAAGACTAAATTATGAATTACATGATGACCCTCATGAAGAGAGAACAATCTCTTATATACATGAGTGTCATAATTACAGATCCACTATTCTCTCAACTTAATCCTTCAAATCCCCCACACCTATATTGGATAAGATATCCTATCAAAATCTCCATGATCTTCTCCTTTGAATATGCTTGAAGGATTGTCCCAAATATTCTTCAAATCTTCAAAGTTTGAAGATGAAATTCGAATTTGAGGCTAGGTGGCAATATTTGACTTTGTTGAAATCTTCAAATATGCCTACACACATCATCAAAATCATCCAACCTTGATATATAATGAAAATATGTTAATTTCTAATATTTAATCACAAATTCCCTTATAATACTAAAATGAATACAATGGAAAATAATAAGGAGAAACCCAAATATATTTATGAAAATGGTATGATGGAAGGTTAATGGGACAATGAAATGCAAGGAATAGTGAAGGAAAAGGTGGATGAAAATATGACATTTATGAGGCCCAACAGTGGTTGAACATCATTTCCACCATAAATGGAAATCCCGAGAAAGGAATGTCAGCCAGTCGGCTCAGTTGCAGAACCTTCGTAAAACATGATTGTGTCTGATTAGAACTTGCTTCTAACAGGAGACTACATTAACAGTCTGCCAGGAAGCATGCAGATGTAATGCCTTCAATGCATAGAATTGAGCACACTTTCATAGTTTGGCTATGAGTATATAGGAGTATTCCTCATATTTTGTTAGGGTCAATGGTTGAGCTAGGCTCCCGTATTGTAAAGTTTTAATGAAATTATGGTTCTTTGGTTATGTATATGTATTTGAGACTTCTTGTTTAATGAAAGTTAGTTTCCTTCCATATCTCTGTAACAGTTTTGTTAAGACGCTCGGACATGGATGATCCAGTCGAGGGTAGTTATGTTCTTGTGATGTAGTTTTGATCACAGTAGCATCACGACCAGTTTTAATCAGCTTCTTGTGATTGTTTTTCCCCTAAGGTTGAATGACTCAGACATGGATGATCCAATCAGGTTGTTATTATTGAATTTTGATGTATGATTTATTTCAGTTCAGTAATAAATTCATTCAATTCCTTGAAACTATGAACGAAGAGGATCTTTCCTTCTGCATTTTTCCTCCTTAAGCTGCTAGAAGACCAAATGTCCATAGCATACCACTTCATTTTCCTCAAGTTATTACCCCTACTCACACTTATTACAACTTATTGACTGAATTTAGATTGAGACCTCACTTTCCTGTGCATTGCAGCCTAGTTTCCTGAGTTAAAATGATATAATCTTGAGACTGCATCCATTAGAACACCCTTTAAAACTATTCACTGTGACATACAAACTGATAGGTATCGGGCTTACCTCTACTACAATCCAGAGGTGACTTCCAGTGCTAACATTTATGGTGCCGTTGTTGGGGACGAGTTGAAGATTTTCCCTAGGATTGAACGAAAAATCTTACTGGTTCTAAAGGTGCATCAGAACTTAATACTTCAAGAGTGCAACTGTGTACCTGGAGACTCCACTGTGGTGACTCCATTGAGACACCTCCATTGTTTCAGCTGTGGCTTTCAGGGGTAGGCACACGAGGTCTAATCCACAACTGACTTTAGTAACACCTGAAGCTAATCTAGAGAAAATTATCAGAAGACAAAGGACCCTTCAGGAGGGCACTTTTATTGCTGAACCAAGTGATTATGGTAATTTTCATTATTCTCGTATATAAATTCCTGTATTTGTTTCTCATTTTCCTATTACACCATCTGCTGGAGCTTCTAGAAGTTTAAATTTTGGTAGTGTTCCTGCTAATTTCCCCTCTCCCAGTTTCTCTACTCCCCCTCCTGTTAAACTTGTTGGTTTTGTAGAGAGGGAAACCTCTGTTCCCTCGAGCCCTGAGGCCTTTACTCTATATCCTCAGTTGTTTCCATTGGTCCCAGATGCATAGCCCCAATATCCCCTGTCTGAACTTCGTCCCCTCCTGGTTCTCCTCCTGTTCACACTCCAATGGCAGGAGCTAATCCCCCCAAAAATAGAATGGACACTATGTAGTTGCCAGATACACCCCCCTCATTTTGCCTCAACCTCTTAATTCCCTCCCAGTCGATTTCTACCTTAAGCAACTACCTAAGTTCACGAGGGAGGGAGATATCACTGAAGAGGAGCACCTTGCATCTTTGTATAGTTATGTTGATAACTATGTCATAGTAAATGAAGATGTCTGGCTAAGGATTTTTGTCCACAGTCTTGTTGGAGAAGCCAGAAAGTGGTTCAAGGCTCTGAGCCCTGGATCCATTGATGGTATTGAGGCATTAGATGATATATTCTTGAGACAATGGGGGAATAAAAAAAACTTGATGTATTATATCACAGAATTCGGGTCCCTAGAGAGAAATGAGGGAGAGTTTGTCTCTGACTTGTTTAAAAGATTCAAAAAAATGTACAATAAGATCCCTGCTGAGATAAATCCTACAGAGGCCTCTACCAAAATCACATATTCTAGTGATTTTGACCCTGACTTCTTCCTCTTGTTAAGCAAGAGAAGAGCTACCTCCTTGGCTCATATGCAAGATGCAGCCCTGGAAGTAGAGTCTGATATTGGCAATTGGTTGACTCAGGAATAAGGATGATAGAGACAGAGGAAGAGGAGAATCTGAAGCCCCAACCTCCAGTTCCTCTGCCCCCCCCCCTCAAATGGATGAAGTAACCAAGTTACTAAAATCACTTTCAGCTAGAATGGAAAGGTTGGAATTAGAAGGGAAGAAAATGTAATATGGCAGATATAAAAAGTATGCAGAACATAAATAAAATGCTAGAAATTGAAGAATAACAGTAATATAACCAACATAATCTCCACAATAACACAGAAATGATATAAGAACAACAACATAAATAACACTTTGATTCAGAGAGAAATGTTCACGGGCCTCTTCGAGGGGGCAACCTCCAGTCAAGCAGTGCTCTATTAAAATAATTTTCAGGCTAGGGTTCTCATACCCTCGACTCCTATTTATACTAAAAAGAAGCATCTAGAGGAAGATCCTTCTAGAAGTTGAAGCTTCTATTAGGTCTTCTTACATATTCCTTATTCTATTTTATTGAAAGGCCTTATTAATATTGACCTTTATTACATCTGAATATATTGTTCTACCTATGTGCAGGTTAGGACACTAATAGAAGACATACATAAATCCTCAAAATGTTGATAACAAAGGAAACTTCAGGAGGCCGAATAACACTGCTCCTTAGATTATGCAAGGAGAACCTGATGATATGATCAAAAGAATTCATCAACTGGTAGAATTCTAGCAGACTGGAGAGCAGGTGATGGACAGAGCGCATGACCATAATCAGAAGATCAAGCAAGATTTTGATAGGAAGAGTAGAAAAAGAATATTTCCAGCTGGGAGATCTAGTACTTAAGTGGGATGCTCCCAAACGGGATAGAGGAAAACATGGAAAATTTGAAGCCCTTTGGATCGGTCCCTTCAAGATTTCTGAGGCATTTCCAAACAACACTTACAGGTTGCAGAATTTGGAGGGTGATGAAGTTTTTGGTGGCCCTGTAAATAGGCATTTCCTGAAGAAGTTTTTTATTTGAGCCATAAGTGGCTCCTGTATCTTTGTAAACATTGTTTTCTCTTCTTTTTTTTGGTTTTATGGGTGACTCCACAACCCAACAGAAGGTGATCGGAGCTGCAAAGGAGATCTTAGAGCCTCACAGGGAGGACTCTATCCCCCATGGAGCCTAATGTTATCACATATTTCTACAGGGGGGGTGTTTTTCCCTTGGTCTTGGCCTCTAGGTGACAAAAAGAGAAGAAAGGGGCTAAAAACCCACTAAATGGCGCTTATCCTAAGTTCGTCGAGGCCGATGTGAACGTTTGGCGTGTTGAGATAAGACGCGTGTAGATCTGGGAAGTTGAGATCTGAGCGCTCCAGATCGATGGTCGTTGATCATATTGGGGCACCAACATGCGTGAATGATAAAAATTGTAGGGCAGGCCAGGTTTGAAACCATGGTTTTTTGGAGACGTTATGTGTCAGTGAGAGACACACATCAGGCCTGAAAGCAGTGAATAATCAAACCACTTTTCATAGCCCTGATATGCGCATGTGCGTATAAGGCCCTATCCCGGGTCGACAAGTGGCCGCTCTGTCCCTTTGACAGGTGTCCCCCACTCCATCTCTCTCCTCTGTCTGTCACATCCCATACTCCTCTATAAATTTCTCTCCCTCGCACCTATCCTCCACTCAGTGTCCCACTTGTCGCATCTCCCCTCCTCAGCTCCTGCCTGTGTGACCCACATGCTATCCTCAATTTCCTCTTCCCATATTTGTTGTCCACCTGGCCATCTCCACATCCACTGCCAGGAATCATTGTGAGAATCTAAATTAGATCCATATGGAAAAATGAAGAGGCTTCTAGATTCCACAGGTGCAGTGACAACTCGAGCCTTCTTGATCCTGATGAAGCAGTTACTGAAATTAGTTGATGGTGGTTGTTAGGCAGAAATATTGTCATTTAATTCTATTGTAGTACTTGCCCAAATATTTAATTTGTCAATCTGAGGTTCGTAGGCTTACGAAGCACACACACTATATATGAAGGACTGAATTAGAACTAATCTAATTCTAAATTGTTGAAATGAAATTAATCTAGGAAAGCATTGAAAGACTAAATAGGAAAGCAGGAAATTAATCTAGGATAGCAATACAACATATGGAGAGTTGAATGACAAAATACATATGTGATCTCACACAATAAATCAATCTAAAATTATATTACAAGAATCAAATGACAAAGCATGAAACAATAACAATGAAAGAATACAAATCAAAGCTAAGAATCCCCTTCTCCTAATTACAAGACTAAATTATGAATTACATGATGACCCTCATGAAGAGAGAACACTATCTTATATACATGAGTGTCATAATTAAATATCCACTATTCTCTCAACGTATTCCTTCAAATCCTCCACACCTATCTTGGATAAGATATCCTATCAAAATCTCCATGATCTTCTCCTTTGAATATGCTTGAATGATTGTCCCAAATATTCTTCAAATCTTCAAAGTTTGAAGATGAAATTCGAATTTGAGGCTAGGTGGTAATATTTGACTTTGTTGAAATCTTCAAATATGCCTACACACATCATCAAACTCATCCAACCTTGATATATAATGAAAATTTGTTAATTTCTAATATTTAATCACAAATTCACTTATAATACTAAAATGAATACAATGGAAAATAATAAGGAGAAACCCAAATATATTTATGAAAATGGTATGATGGAAGGTTAATGGGACGATGAAATGTAAGGAATAGTAAAGGAAAAGGTGGATAAAAATACGACATTTCTAAGGCCCAACAGTGGTTGAACATCGTTTCCACCATAAATGGAAAGCCCGAGAAAAGACTATTAGCCAGTCGGCTCAGCTACAGACCCTTCCTGAAACAGGATTGCGTTTGATAAGAGCTCGCTTCTGACAAGAGACTACATAAACAGTCTCCCAGGAAGCATGCAGACGTAATGCCTTTAATGCAGAGACTCGGGCACACTTTTGTAGTTTGGCTATGAGTATATAGGAGTAGTCCTCATATTTTGTTAGGGTCAATGGTTGAGCTAGGCTCCCGTATTGTAAAGTTTTAATGAAATTATGGTTCTTTGGTTATGTATATGTATTTGAGACTTCTTGTTTAATGAAAGTTAGTTTCCTTCCATATCTCTATAATAGCTATGCTACAACACTCGGACATGGATAATCCAGTCGAGGGTAGTTATGTTCTTGTGATGTAGGTTTGATCACAGTAGAATCACAACCAGTTTTATTCAGCTTCTTGTGATTGTTTTTCCCCTAATGTTGAATGAATCGGGAATGGATGATCCAGTCAAGTTGTTATTATTGAATTGTGATGTATGCTTTATTTCAATTAAGTAATAAATTCATTCAGTTCCTTGAAACTCTGAACCAAGAGGATCTTGTCTTTTGAGTTTTTCCTCCTTAGGCTAATGGAAGACCGGATGTCCATAGCATACCTCTTCATTTTCCTCGAGTTTTTCCTCCTACTCACCCTTATTACAACTTATTGGTTGAATTTAGATTGAGACCTCACTTTCCTGTGCATTCTAGCCTAGTTTCCTGAGTAAAGCGATATAATCTTGAGACTACATCCATTAGACCACCCTTTAAAACTATTCACTGTGACATACAGACTGATGGGTATTGGGCTTACCTCTGCTGCAATCCAGAGGTGACTTCCAGTGCTAACAACATCATATAGTATTTGTCTTAGGATTATGTATTTTGGTTGTCTTAATATCTACTAATAAAGACTATGTTTCTAGGCATATCTATTACTTCTCTTTCTATTTTATGATATATCACCTTGTTTACACTTTTGTTTTCAGAAGATTTCTTTTTTTATGATTATTTTAGTTCAACTTGTTTATGAAAATCTTTCCTTGGATAATTATTGTGAATAATGTACAACTACATTTATTTTGTTTCACATTGTTTGCTTTTATTATTTTTTCTAACTTAAATTTATTATTTCTGACAACGTGTAACTCGACTTTTAATTTATGATAGAAACTTGTATCTTAGGTTTTTATTCAAAATAACATATTTTATCTCAATTACCTAATGAAATTTTCATTAACATGAAACTCATATTAAAATTGATCTCGAAACATTAAGGAGACCTAACACCCCTAAGGCGGAAGAGCTCCATTAACTATATCAATAAATTTATTTTCCAATGAATAGTTGGTTTTAGGGATTATAGAAACATAGATTTCATTCTCTTTTATATAAATATGGATTTTTGTTCCCGTTTTCCTCTTAACCAACCCTACAAGAGTTTTTTTGTCACATGTTACTTCTAGGCTAGAAGCTCCTCCAAAAGTGGATTTGGATGCCAAGATAGTAGGGTGCTCATTAATACATGAAATGATTCTACTCCATGAGAACCAAATAATATCCTTTCAAGCAAGGGCGTTACACCAGCAAAATTATGCTTGGACACTTCTCAAGGTAATTGGACCTTGTTTATGTGTTGTTGGATCTTCACCCAATGTAATCTAATGACAACCATTGCTTCGTGGTTGTTTCTCCCATTAATTTTGTCCTAAATATGCTACAAGAAATGTTGAACAGTGCCAGAAATATACTAAGGGATTCTTCTTGGCATTGTAACTTAAGCATACTACCAATAAATGCCTTGTTTTGGGTCAGAATAGTAAGAACATGATCCCTTATTCGAGGCTGAAAATTTGTACAAACTGTTGGGTTATGAAAAAGTTACAAATATCTCCCTTATTCTTACAATTCATGATATAATCTTGATTGACTTTTCTGTTAATTAGGGATAAATAGGATAGAAAATGATTAATATGTCTTATAGTGATATTATTGAAGTTATATTAAATAGATTCTAAAATACGATTGGAATTGTTTGATTATGTTACAGGATTGGATAAATATTGTCAAAACCGAAATAGCAAAGGAGATCTTGAAGATACGTAAACAATTGGAGGATGAGGACTTTTGGCGCAAAGCAGTTTTGAAGATTATTGATTTTCTATATTGTAACGTTATAATAGTAAAGCAATCCTGAGGATCTCTCGATCCTCAAGATGGATTAATTTACTCATATTATTGTATATATAGAGGGTAATAGATCCTGAAAGAATAATCTAAGAATCGTATCCAAGTATTCAGAACTCAGAATTACTCTGTGCAAGCAGTTTTTGTGAATGTTGTACCAGCTATGAAATCAATAAAAGATTTGAACGTTTTCACTATTTCTACATACTGATTTTCCAGCAGCAGTGCTTCTGAGGACCAAGGGCCCAGTCTAAAGGATCTACTGTCTCAAATCTATAATTGTATCAGTTTTCTTTCTATTTTATGATCCAATTCTCTTTCACAATAGTTAAGACGAATGCATAGGTGTGTTAATGATTTTGTGTTGTTTGCATAGAAAATATAGACATTTGTCTCGAGTATTAATGATTTCTATTCCAATTTCCATTATTGTAGTTTACTGCTTGACAATTCCTCACATTTTCATATGTGTTATTCCTTTTACTTAGATTCACATTTGTTGTTCCTTTCAGTTAAAGTTATGAGTGTTGTTCCTTTATGTTAATTTACATTTGTTGTTCATTTTGATTAGATTACAATTGTTGTTTCTTTCCATAGATAGATTAATTCACTATTTCCTTTCCAGCAATTTGATTCATAGTTAATAGTCAATTCTGCAAGTCTTTACTTAGATTCAATTAATGCTTTTTAGTTAAATGAATTCAGTAGATTAGTTAGTTCCTTTTCAATTGCAGCATGCTAGTAATCAGATTTCAATTCTGTTAAGTAAGATCTTAGATCTTAGTCTCAGAATATTTAATGAACATTTGAGGAACTTGATTGTGGATAAACTCAGGTTTTCTTTAACTACACAATTTTAGCCTCTACGAGCTATTTGCATATACTTTGTTGATATTCTTGAGATAAAATACGAATCCTCGGGTTGATAAATTAATGTTAAACTAAGGTTGTTTTTAGACATCTTTAGACCCTAACAATTTGGCGTCGTTGTCGGGGAGAATGTCAAAGGTAGCATAGGTTGTGTCTCTGGAGGACCAAGTATTGAATATGGAAGGTAAGAACCTACACAGGCAATAAGTAATATTCTTATGCCAACACTTACCTCCGCTTGACACTTAAGAAGTCATATAGGTGTTTCTTTTTTAATTTCTTTTTGTGAGAAGTGTGTATGACTAAGAAGAAAGATCTTGAAAAACCAAAACCCCCACCAAAAACTACCAAATCCCAGGGCTCGATGCTCCCTGGGAGAAGCATTTTTATAGATGACATCATCCAAAAAGATGAATCTCAAGCTTCAGTCAGACCTAGGAAAGGACCTATCTGAATCCCTCATGCAACATTTTCACCAACTGCAGCCAATGCTGAGATTCATAGAAAAAATGAAGGGGCTGAGCAAATATTTCAAAGCATAGACCTTCCACCCCTCAACCCTTTAGACGAGGAAAATTCTTGTAGTCTGGAGGAAGGAGAAGGAGAAACCAGTGGGGTTGACAAGGCAGACCCATCACCATCCCCTGATCCTAAATCTCCTATAAAAGAAGAATGCATACCCAAAATCCTAGATAGAGGGAGTAGAATCAAATCCCCTAGAGGATCAAATAATCAACCACCTTGAATATAACACCAAGATCAAGAAATTGCTGAATATTTTTGGCACATTTTCAATGAAATGGCACAACCAAATCAACAACGACCCCAGACCTCCATGTTGGAATATCTGATAGTTGATCCAATCGCCAATGCTCCCATGAAAGAAATCCCCCTATAGAACTTGTGAACCTTCCATGGATTGATTTCAGAAGACCTGGACACATTCTTATTTGAATTCGATGTCCTATGTAGAGGGTATGATTACACATATGAACCCCAAAAATTAAAACTGTTCCCCTCTACCTTGAAGGGAGCAGCTCTACGCTGGTTTATGGGATTAGGAGGTGGAACCATCAACTCATGGGATGAGATGAAACAAGCCTTCTTGACAAAATATCAAGATTATTGTAGAACCAGGGACCTAAAAGATGAAATATTTTGAATGAATGCAAAAGAAAATGAATCATTAGAAAAATATGTTGAGAGATTTCAGTATAACTTGCAAAGATCACCCTATGGTACATTACCAGGTGAAGTGCTTAAAGTAACTCTGATTAAAGGTATGAAGGATGAATGGGTTGAAACATTGAATCTAATGGGAAAAGGTGGCATTTATCAAGAAACTTATGATAACATCATTCTATTGTGGATCAGGTTCTCACGAGGAAGTACACAAACCAAATCAGGAATGCGAACTTCCCTCACCAGAAATAGCAAGATGACCAATGGGGGCGTTATGGGAGCTGAAGTTGGTAATCTTATAGAAAATTTCAAAACATATATTTTGAGCACTTTGACTACACAATTGGATGTATTGCAAGCCAAACAAAAACAAGTAGAAGCAGAACAGACTTTGGCCATATTTTGCCACAGATGCAGAAAACAACATGGTCCAAGGCAATGTCCTTTGGATGTGGTTCGGGTTTGTGCTATTTGCACCAAGGATCAAGACACAGAGCAATTCCCATCGCTCCCTAGACTGAAATCTTTATTTAGAGGAGAAGAAGAGGAAACATAACCATTATATTTGATGGCTCAACATCGTCAATGGCAGGCTCACCCTCCAAATACACTCTAGGACCAATCCTCTTTCTTTTCTGGAAAGTATAATCAGTAGCAAAATTATGGTAATACATGGCAGAGCCAGTCATTTACTAATCAGAAATGGCAGCCCCAACAATACCCACCTACAAATCCCATTTGGCAAAATAAACCAACTTCAAGTTCCACTTGGCCTAACTCATAATACCCCACCTCATCCTGGAAAAACTCAAATAACAACCCCTACCCTCCACAATGGCCTAATACAACTACCCAAAACCCAAATTGGAACCAGAACTGGTAGATCCCCATGGGGATAAACAATCAACCCATGGGGATGGCCCCTCAAACCAAACCCATGTTGCAAGCTCCACTCTAGCTGCCCCAAAACCCTCAACCACAATTGCGCCCTCAATTACCAGCCCAACCCCACCCCAATCCTAATAATAGACCAACTCAGCTCATCCAGATTATGGAGAACGGGGAAGAAGAGACCAACTCAGTAGGGTGCAACGAACTTCAATTGATATCGGGGCATATAATCTATCCTAATGAAAATAATTCTTTCCAAGAGCAGGAGAATGAAAATAACAAACAACCAACAATAACACCCTTGACTGTGGTAATAATAGAAGAAATTGAGCAGGGGGGAAACACAGTTAAGTCACAGGATCTTGATAAGGATGCAACTCCTTCCCCTCCATTCCCCGAAAGATTGATGATAGTAAAACCTGTCGTTTATCCTAACTTCGACATTGTAAGGGAACTCAAGAATTTATATGTCAAGATCCCACTTCTGCAGGCTCTGTAAGACATTCCAATATATGCAAAAACGATCAAGGAACTATGTGGAAAATTATCTAGCAGCGGGAAAATTACCGGCACATCTATCATCAAGGGAAATAAAATTGATCGTCCAACATAGCACACAATTCACTTGGATCAGTGGATATCTCTTCCACACAAGAGTTGATCTCCAAATCCACAGATGCGTATGAGAGGATGAAATCTACAACATATTGAAGGCAAGACATGACGAGTCCTATGGTGGGAATTTTGTAGACCGCAAGACTAGACACGAAATTTTACATATGGGCTACTATTGGCCCTCAATATTCAGAGATGTAAAGAAATACGTCCATACCTACAATAGTTGTCAGCGGATGGGAAAACCAGGTCAGGCTGATGAAATTCCCTTGAAAGCACAAGTAGTCACAAAACCATTTGAGAGATGGGAACTAGACTTTTTTGGCCCCTTAAACCCAAAGTCAAATCAGAAGGCCTATATTCTAATTGTAACGGACTACATGACGAAATGGGTAGAAGCAAAAGCCTTACCAAATGGAACAGAAGAAGTAGTCATCAAATTTCTTTTCAAATTATTTGTATGCTATGGACTACCCAGGGAAGTAATCACTAATGGGGGGTCACAATTTAGAGCTCATAGAATTACCACCACCATGGAAAATTACCATATTAAGCACAGGGTTACTTCTCCATACCACCCACAGGAAAATGGGCAAGTAGAAAGCACCAATAAGGTCCTGGATAAAATCCTGACAAAGACTGTCTCAACAAACCAAAAGAATTGGGCTACTGAGCTCCCAAATGCCTTATGGGCTTATCGCACAACATGGCATAACACCATTGACTACTCTCCTTATCACCTAGTCAATGGTAAATAACCCAACTTCCCAATCAAGTTTGAGATCAAGACCCTAAGGATGGCCCAGGAAATTGGACTGGATCTAACAAAAGCACATAAACAACGCCTTCAATGACTCAACGAGTTGGATGAAGCACGCATGTTTGTTGTGGATCACATGACCATTATTCAGCAATAGAGAGCAACCTAGAATGACAATCATATCAAGAAGAAATAATTCAAGAAAGGTGATTGGCCGCTTCTCTATGATTCTAGATTTCAGGATTTTCTAGGAAAATTACAGACACGATGGCTAGGACCGTATGAAATTAATGAAGTCCATGATAATGGATTGGTCACCCTAAGTACCATTGACAGGTATGGATCTCCATTTCTAGTCAATGAACATCGGTTACGACTTTACCAGCAACCACCTTCAAAAGAATCTTTTTCTACCAAGAAGTAAGTAAGGACCCTACTGTGAAAATTTTGGTTGGCTGGGAAGGTAACCCAGCCACTCCAACTGTATAAAACAATGAATTTTGTTGACACTGTACATACTGTATATAGTTTTTTTTATATAGATTTAATTGCATTGTTAGTTTTCTTCTTTTTAGTTTTATGAAAGTCACTTTGGAAAATAAGAAATAGGGACGATGATTGTAATATACACAATTAGCACTCTTTTCTGGCCTTATTTTATCACACGGACCTTGTCTTTCACAGAAAAACAAATATGTTATGTTCCGCAGCAGTGATCGAGAAACTATAATGAACTCATAACATCAACAGACCATCCAATACTTGATTCTGAAATAAACTGACCCATAATAATTGAATGAATTTAGTTGATGACTAATCAGTCTTAGATTTAACAAAAATATATTTCCATCGGAACTTTCCAAAATTACCAATTCAGATGTTTAAAAATTCACGGCTACCATTCCCATCGCACAATTTTTGTTCCTTTGAGTATCCGTGTTGTTCATTTGAACGAAACAACTATCATTCCCTTCACACGATTGTTGTTCCTTTGAGTATCGGTGTTGTTCATTTGAATGGAACAATTGGTGTTCCCTTCGCGCGATTGTTGTTCCTTTGAGTATCGTGTTGTTCATTTGAACAGATCAAATGTTGTCCCTTCACGTGATTGTCGTTCCCTTGAGTATCATTGTTGTTCCTTTTGTTCCTTCATATCGGGTCGCGTTGTGCATTCTAAAAAGGAACAATTGTTGTTCCTTCTGTGTTTTTTGCTCATTACCATTCCTTTCCTTCATGCTGTTAAAACGTTAGCCATTCCTTTGGGGTACAATTTTCACTAAGTAATTTTCACCATCATTATTATCATCAAAATGATCTGTCATTATTTTGTGGACTATCTCTCATACCTTATCAAATTTTTCTTTGGATTAATTTCTTTGAAATATCTTAAATCTTGTTCATAATCTGTAACCACCATAATTCGTTTCTTTTTACTATATACATACAAATATACTTGAATGATAATTAGCCTTCATATTATAATAAGGAGTCTTAAGAACACTTTTACTTGTCATATTTACACTTTTTTACACCATCCCTAACTCTTAAGGAGTAGATGAGCCTCCCTTAATAGAGCCCTAAAAAAAATTAATAATAAATAAATATAAGTAATAAAAATTCTCCCACAAGAATAGGGGTTCTCATCACAAGCCAACCTACCATGATCATGGGATAATAATGTGAGTGAAATTCCCACTATGGATACCACACCAGGGCAATGGGCTTTGCAATTTTATTTTATTTTTGTCAAAGGACAAGGGGTCTCATCACGAGCTGGCTTGTTCACTTAAGTTACAATCTAGTGAGTGGCATTATCATCATCTGGCTACCAAACCAGGATAGTGGTCTTGTCAGGAAAAGATGATTCAAATATTTATTAAGGATATGGTCTCCTCTATGGGTTAAAAGGAAACCATGTCGAGGCTATGGATGCCTACTCGCAACAGTGGCTCTGCCTGTGGTATGGAAGTTTACCTTAAAAACACCAAGTTTCTATGTGTCTCTAGATTTCCTTTACTCAATAATAAGGCTATCATTTTGGTTATATTCAATAACTTGGGAAAGGTAACAACATTATTATATGAGGAATATTTTTAAATGAACAGACTTAACTTATTCAACTTATTTTTCCTTAAATAATTTTGAGCATAGGTACAAAAAAATCGAATTTCCCACGAAAGAGGACTCTCGTTTATGATTACCATTAAAAAAAATGCTTTTTGAAAATTATACATGATTGGTCCCCACTCGCGAAGGCAATGTCATTATTACCTCTCACCGGTAATACCTTCACTCATTACTTTCACCTACACTAACGGTCGAGGAACACCTCTACATTAATGAGGGGAGTGGACGCTGGGAACATTTTTCGATAAGAGTGTAATGATTGTAATAATGGAAAACCCGCATTTTTTTACACTCCCCATTCTCTGATATTTTTCTATATTTGGTCATATTTCCTCCAAGCTAGTCTAACCAAATCTGCAAGCAGGAATGATAGTCATTGTCATTTTCTCACAGAACGATGGGTAGCCAAAGTGTGCGCAGGGAACCAACATTACTATAGGTAACTGAGCAGGCTAGAGAAATTATACACTATCTGGTCTGGATGGATTACTTCAATCGGTTGCAAGGATATGATACGAACATCACACTTGAATTCTTTCATAATTTGCAGGGAGAAATCTCCATGGTTCAAGATATACGAATTCCAGTTACTTTGGAAATCGTAGTAGAGATTACAGGTATCCCTAACTTAGGCATTCAATGGACAGGAAGGTATACAATGCTCAAATAAGTTGTAGAATCCTTTGTAGACCATGGTGAGGAATTGAATAAAAAGGGAAAGGGACTTAACCCCAGCACCCTCAGCGAACCATGGAAAGAACTGGCAAGGGTAATTCATAGGTACATCACCTGTGATGGATGATACGATGTAATCTAACCACACCACCTCAAACTACTAGTGGCACTCAAGAAACGGCTAGTAATCAATCTACCATTTTTCCTAAATACCATGTTACATGAGGTTGCTTTAAGAATGCATAAATCCAAAGATCATGTTACTATCATCAACCATCATGGATTAGTTAAAATGATAGTAAATAAGGCTCTAAGTCAAACTCAATTAACCTAGGGTAATATTATTGAGGCCAATAGACTTCTACAACTAGAACAACCTGAATCATACCATGAAGACCCACCACAGGAAATTGAAGAGATATAGGAAGGGGAGACCACTACCCAAATAGAAGTTCCACCTATTCAACTTGAGGTCGAAGCATACCCTATCCAAATTAAAGAGACTCAGACCTCACAAATAGACGCACTAACAAGAAAGAGAAAAAGAGAAATGATTGTTCCTAAAACCCCCATTGAGAGGAAGAGGAGAAGAGATGGACAAGACAACTTGAAGAAATTCAAGAAATGAACGAGAAAATTCAAGAGACGAATGAAGAAATTCAGGACACAACAAAACAACCTGAAGAAATTTAGAACATTATAGAGCAGTCTTTAGGAATAAATTCAGAAAATTGAGTAGGCAGAGCAAACCTCACAAGGAAACAGTTAGGAAGGCACCCAACCAGCATTGGAACACTTGACAGAATTTTTTTTGAAGAGCTATGAGATAGAAATAGCTTAGGTTTTAGGGAGGTTATGGACCTCAATTGACAAACATACCAATAGGCCAGAAGAATGCCAAGAACGAGCCTCTCCTTCAAAACCTGTTGAAGATTTTCCTGAGATTGAAATGTCATTCCTAGAAGACACAACACAAGAAGAACCTCATCCTGAGGAAAGAATCCCTCTTGGACATACCGAGCATTTGGAAGGAACAAAGGAACAACCACATGCTGACCAGGATGAAGAAAACCTTGAGACCCCTCACAAACAGAAATTAGGCAAAAGCCATAGGAGAATAAAAAAGCTAAAAAAGGAAAACAAGCTATTGAAGAAAACAGATAAAAAGGTTGAAGTATTAAAGCAGAAAGTTGGCAAACTTAGGGAAATTATTAAAGAATTAAGAAAGAAACTATAACAGGCAGATAAGGCCCACAAATGAAAGAAAAAAAAAAAGTCCCAGAGTGAAAGGAAGAAACCCTCTTCCTAAAAGAGCAGTCACTACAAACTCTGTGGAGACACAGACAGACCCTGAAGAAATAATGACAGTAGAAGAACCACTTCCTACAGAAACAATTGATGTTGATGTACAAATGGATAACCTAGTATCATAGGAACTAGTTCAATCCCTTGAGAAATATGCCACCATTAGGAGATTGGAGGAAGAATTGATGCAGTCCCAACAAAGCTTGATTCAAAATAGAAATGAATTGATGACTATGGAAAAACATCAAGCATCTCAGTCTCAGGAATAGAATGTTGTCATTGATAGACTGGAAGCAAAGATTATACATGCCCAACAAGAATTAACTCAATTCATAGATGAGTTGGATGCTATGGAAGAATATCAAGTATCTCAGTCTCAAGAACAGAATGTCATCATTGATAGGTTAAAAGCAGAGCTTACACAAGCCCAACAAGCATTGGCTCAACCCAGAGAGGAGATGGTCACTATGGCTAAACATCAAAAGGTTGTTAAACAACTGAAGAACCTATCAGTAATAGAATGTGAGACTTATGTTGATCTCACTAGAACCCAAGGTAAGGTGAAGAAGGTACAAAACCAATTGGAAAAAGATTTGGAGAAAATCAAAGACATTTGTGATGTCTACTCTGATGCAATAAATTGCAGAGTTCATACTACCAATTATACCCTATTCTTGCGGGAGCGTTACCTATTGTTAAGGGTAAAATCCATTAGAGCAGGTAAGCCAAATACATTTTCCATTGTCCCTGAGTTCATTTCATGTTTTAGAGAGCAGGAAGAGAAGGTACAATACTTCCTGTGTGAATTATACTTCCATAACTTCATTTTGGAAGATGACAGGGGAAACAACCCTGGTCCCTTTATTGGGGATATACAATTTCAGGAATTCCTTTCCTTCCCTAAGAACCAAGTTAGATGGGGAAAAGCACACAATAATTTTATAAAGAGGGAAACTAGGTTAGATCTTTGGATCAGAGGAGAGCCCCCAAAGTCCTGTACATCCATTATGCGACATCGAACCTTCATGAAAAGGTGGGGGGGTCATGTAATATTTAGCCCCCATCCATCGACAGGTCATACATTCAGGCATCATATATTTTAGGGAACTCAAAGAGGAATCCCTTGCTACTTCTAAGGTGAGATGGGATGCATCCTCCAATGAAGTCAAAAGTAGGGAACCATTTGGGTTCAGGAATTTCTTTCCAGCTACCTACAAAGTGGAAAGGTATTCTAGACTTCTCCAGGAGGAAGGATCTTCTTGGATTGGGTGTAGATATAATCCCCCTATCCTTTGTTTTCCTCCAGAAAGTTACTAGAAGGCTTATCAAATTAATAAGAAGAGGGAGGATGTTGCTTTTGTAGAGCTCAAAAGAAGTAATGGGTTCAGGAGACCCGATGAACCAACTTTTCCTCCATACAATATCACTGCTTTACATGTAAGATATCATCTTGCATGAGGACATGAAAGAAGGTAATATGGGCAGTATGTTGGGTTATGAAAAAGGTACAAATATCTCCCTTATTTTTACAATTCATGATATAATCTTGATTGACTTTTTTGTTAATTAGGGATAAATAAGATTGAAAATGATTAATATGTCTTCTAGTAATATTATTGAAGTTATATTAAATAGATTCTAAAATATGATTGGAATTGTTTGATTCTGTTACAGGATTGGATAAATATTGTCAAAACTGAAATAACAAAGGATATATTGAAGATACGTAAGATATTGGAGGATGAGGACTTTTGGTGCAAAGCAATTTTGAAGATTATTGATTTTCTATATTGTAAATTTATAATAGTAAAGAAATCGTGAGGATCACTCTATGCTCAAGATGGCTTAATTTACTCAAATTATTATATATAGAGAGGGTAATAGATGCTGAAAGAATAATCTAAGAATCGTATCCAAGTATTCAGAACTCAGAATTACTCTGCGCAAGTAGTTTTTGTGAATGGTGTACCATCTATGAAATCAATAAAATCTTTGAACGTTTTCACCATTTCTACATACTGAGTTTCCAGCAGTAGTGCTTCTGAGGACCAAGGGCCCAGTTTAAAGGAGCTACTGTCTCAAATCTGTAATTGTATCAGTTTGCTTTATGTTTTATGATCCAATTGTCTTTCACAATAGTTAAGACGAATGCATAGGTGTGTTAATGATTTTATGTTGTTTGCGTACATAAGATAGACATTTCTCTCGAGTATTAATGATTCCTATTCCAATTTCCATTATTGTAGTTTACTACTTGACAGTTCCTCACATTTTCATATGCGTTTTTCCTTTTACTTAGATTCACATTTGTTGTTCCTTTCAGTTAAAGTTATGATTGTTGTTACTTCCTGTTTAAGTTATATTTGTTGTTCCTTTTGATTAGATTACAATTGTTGTTTCTTTCCATAGATAGAGTAATTCACTATTTACTTTCCAGTAATTTGATTCATAGTTAATAGTTAATTCTACAAGTCTTTACTTAGATTCAATTACTACTTTTTAGTTAAATGAATTCAGCAGATTAGTTAGTTCCTTTTCAATTGCAGCATGTTAGTAATCATATTTCAATTCTGTTATGTAAGATCTTAGTTTCATAATCTTTAATGAACATTTGAGGAACTTGATTGTGGATAAAATCAGGTTTGATTTAACCACGCGATTTTAGCCTCTACGAGATATCTACATATACTTTGTCGATATTTTTGAGATAAAAGACGAATCCTCGGGTTGATAAATTATTGTTAAACTAAGGCTACTTTTAGACATATTTAGACCCCAACACAAACACTGCAGTTTCATACCCTTGTTTCCATTGTCAATCCATCTAAAATAAAATCATCTTCTTATAAGCTCTGAGTTGTTGCAATAATCATGCATAATACTACATTTTGTATGAAACAATAGATGTATTATTCATTTTTCTTCTCTCAATCTCTTTGTTGTATCCATTCACCATGAATTTTTGTTGATATCCATTCTAAAAAATGGATTTTATTTGGATGATTCTCTTTATGATGATTTGCATGGTATCCATCCAAGATATGGATATAGGAAAAACTCTATTCTACCTTGTGATGATAAGATCATAGATAAATTAATTGATGATGAAGAAGTTGGGTTCAACTATAGTAGAGAACTTTATTTTTATGATCGTTTGTTTAATTAGAATTTTATAGATCATTCTCTGAACCTAGGTTATTTTCATCTTGAATTTGAAATTCCTAAAGTAAAAGAACAATACAATAAGGGAACATTCTCTAAACCTCTCTTCTATCCAAACAAAATTGTGCATCACACAAATTTTGAAATTTCAGATGTTGTTAAGATCACTACCACATCTCATATCGAAATTCACAAAAATGATGTAATGAATGCATTGTATATAGAGATAGAAAATAAAGGATTAGTATATGTTGTTTAAGTATCTTTTGTTGTTTTAGTATAGATTCAGATCAATATTGATATAGGAAATCATTTTGAGATTAATGGTTGTCTTTTTTTAGAATGAAGTATCCCATGAACCTAAATATTCAAATCTTTCCTCAATTATCCTTGATGAGCTCATTTCACTATGAAGTTGAGTATTATGCAAATTTTGACATAAATATTCATACTATGGGATCAAGAAGAAAGAAAAAAAAAATTCACCTAAATTCTCAACTCCTTCGTTTCCTTTTTCCTTTCGCTCGTGCATTGCATAAAAATTGTGTGAAGAATGAGGGTTGAATTATTTATATACTAGGTGTAGGAAGGAGTGAGGAGTTAACTTGAATTAGGGAGAGAATGCATTCCATTACAAATCTCATTTTTGACTTCACTTCCCAAGTCAAATGGACTTGTAACTAAACTTTTCATTTTATGGAAACTCGTCCTTGAGACTTAACATTGCATGGCATGGAAACTAAACATGCAACTCAACATGAAACTAGACATGCAACTCGAAATGAAACTAGACATGCATTCAATGCAACTTGACATGCATGCATGCACCTTGAAATGAATGCAACTCGAAATGAAACATGCATGCATGTAATATCCTTGGCCTCCCAGGTCGGGGCATGCCACATTACTACTTCTCTTGTTTCTGATATCCAAATTTTAACATACCCTGCCATAGACTTGTTGGTCTATGCCACACAGAAACTCATGCGGAACTTCATATATATAAAAATTAAAGTAGAAAAATGCATTCTTCTAATACATATATTCATGGGGAAATTACAGTAAGCCTATACATACAACATACACAAGAAATACTCATAAATATAAATACATGTACAAATACACAACATGCAATTGAACACATAATTGATACTTATATTTTTATAGAAGACCACCAACTACGTGAAAACATTCCACGATCCTCCCAACCTTAGATTGCACTTCTCATCACTCTCAGCAGTGGGTCACCCCAGAGATAGGAATAAACTCCACCTGGGTAAATGGATTCCTAAATAGGCTGAGGAAACATGAAGTTACACAGTCGATAGGAAGAATTTCATCCTAGGAGCCAACTCACACTAACATCCTACAACCTCTCATTCCCCACATGCCTGTCCCACCCCAGGAAGTGTGCCCCTTCTTCTCTCAATAGTCCTTCATCTTCCCCACTTCCCTTCCAGGGCTTCAACAATAGGAAAAACATGAATTCTTAGATAACTATAGCTATAGTTGGGCTCCCTCAAGAAATCACTTTCCCAACAATTCTCTCACCTAGAGAGAGTTTTTCATGGGCCTGAAAACCTGCCTCTTCAATCCACGGGCCTGACAACCCACCTCTTCAAACCCACAGGCCTGACAACCTGCTTCTTCTATCTAGCTCTTAATTCAACCAAGTATGGGTGATGGAAACAACAAACTTCGAGTATGAAACAGGTAATGGAAACAATCATGCTCAGTCAAGGAACTGTCTTAGCAACAACAACATTCAGGTAAGGAACTGTGTTGGCAGCAACAACATTTAGGTAAGGCATAGTATAGGCTCATGCAAGGTACATGCACGTTGTACATAACAAGAAATGTACAGAATCAATTTTGAATGTGTGTGTGAGGCATGGAGAGGTTCTACTGATGGAGTCCATGGCTACCTGAGAGAATGCATTCGTGAATGGAAAAGGATGGGAAAGTAGACTATTTTCCCCACGTATATTTGCATGTGCCATCGATGACACATGGCTCTCCTGGATCTTGTTTATCTCCACTTGTGATTCATTCACCTTCCCATAAGAAATTAGGATAAAATAATTATCCTCGACATAGTGTTTAGGAATAATATTATAATATTCCCTTGGAGATAAGCCCTTTATCTTAGCCCCCTTTCCTAGGCTCTTAGCCCCTCCCCTTTCCCTTCCTAGTGGATTTTAGTCTCCCATACTATTTTATCATGGCCGATCTACACAGAATGTGATGCAGAATCCACCCTCTCCTAGGGTCTGTGTGACCTCCTGGTCTATGATCATTTAGTTTCAGAGCTGGATCAACTCTCGATTTCTTGCTGAAACATCGAAATATTACACGGGTCCTTCATTTTCCATGTGTAGGTCCAATAATAAACCCACGGGCTCCGTGTTTCTAGGCGCATTCTTTAAAACCTTTTAAAAAATAATCAAGTTCAAGATTTATCCCCCTTCACTTCGAGACAAAATATCATATGAATGAGGGTCGAGTCCATACTCTAACCAAACACATGCAAATTTGGTGCTCCAAAGCTCTGAGCTCTAGGAGCTTCAGCTTCACCACATTAAAAAACCTCCAAACACACCAACCAACAAACAAGGGGAATGAATCTACGGTCCTCGATGAATTTCAAGATCTACGACTCACAGAGAACTTCAAGGATTTATGCTTCGGTTCTTTTCGATGCGCCAAAATTACTATACCACGGAGTGTCGAACAGGAGAACTTGCGGAGGGAATCGAATCTAAAAAACCACAACTCTCAACCAACCGACGACCGATATCTTCTCTTGATCCGGATTATTTACGGCACGAAATGAGAGTGGAGATATAATAAATAAATGCACAAAGATATCGTGTATATCCAGTAATATAACAGAAATATATTAGATATGCAACCATAAACGCAGAGATACAGTAATACACAATTTCTATTAATGAAAGAAATGTACAGATACTGTAAAAATACAGAGTGAAAGACTCGCTAGAATGGTGGCAGCTTATCTCTGAGAAGAGATGTGACGGCTACTCACATTCGCAAGAAGATGGTTACAATGAGGCTTTGGAGGCCTTTTTACAATAATCGGGAATTCCAAAAGTCCTAGACATCCAAAAACCTAACCCTAGGAGATGAAGCGCCAAAAGTCATGTGGGCCCCGTTTGGGTAAGTTGGTGCATCAACTTCCCGAGGTCGTAACTTTTGCATACGATCTCTGTTTTAGGTGTTTGATAGCTCATTGGAAAGGTATCGTCAAGGAGATTAATTTTGGGGGCTCAATCATGCCTTCGGCTATCATTGAGAACCTTGATCTCGAAAAAAAATCATTTAGGCCCTCAAAATGGCCCCGGAAGTGAAAAACTGCTAAAAATAGTAAATGGCCAAAATGGCCAAAAAACTGTTTTGAGCCATTTGGAAAAGGTGGGTGGCCCCCGATATCCACCTGGATCAATCCTCCCTCCTTAGGAAGCAATGGTCTCCATTGCGTTGAGTTTCCGGGGGAGAGGGAAAAGCATTTGTTGAATCTACATCTTTGTGAGTTGTTGCTGGAGAACTCACGCTGCTTAGTTTGTGGAAATCTGTCACGAACCTGTGGCTGGAAGGTTTGGACCTTTTTAACTAGTCTGGCTATTTTAGATGACTATGTGTAGAAGGAATCTTCGTGCTTTTCTGCAACCTTGTCGACCTACTTCTGTTGGATAGAAGGTTCTTTGGCTGAAGCTGTGGTGGCTGCAGTATCCTTCTGTTCACCCTTTGAACAGATTGTGGAGAAGATGAATTTTCTAGTATGAGATACTACCTTGCAACATTGTTTAGGTGGGGCAGTAGTTGGAACTACCTCTGGTATCCTGTAGAGATG
>ML785080.1:286943-300906 GCA_009831015.1 Picea engelmannii | reverse complement strand
TGCCAAAATTCCTAGACATCCAAAAACCTAACCCTAGGAGATGAAGCGCCAAAAGTCATGTGGGCCCCGTTTGGGTAAGTTGGTGCATCAACTTCCCGGGGTCGTAACTTTTGCATACGATCTTCGTTTTAGGCGTGTGATAGTTCGTTGGAAAGGTATCATCGAGGAGATTCATTTTTGGGGCTCAATTATGCCTTTGGTAATCATTGAGAAACTCTATCTCGAAAAAACTTTATTTAGGCCCTCAAAATGGCCCCGGAAGTGAAAACCTGCTAAAAATAGTAAATTGCCAAAATGGCCAAAAAATTGTTTTGAGCCATTTGGAAAAGGTGGGTGGCCCCCGATATCCACCTGGATCATCTCTGGGCCTCCATCCTTCAGGAATCCTTGATTCATAGCACCAATAAACCCCCGAAGCATCGAACTGGAAAACCTCCAAAGGAAAAATATCAATGAGCCTCCGCCCTACAGAGATCAATCGCCATAATGAGCTCCGGGACTCCATACTTCAAGAGTTATTGTGATACAATTCCAATAATCCTATGGAGTGTTATACCTCCATACCACATGATCTTTGCCACATTTTATCCCCTAATCAATGGTTAATATTTACTCTGCAACTCTGAGATTTGGGGTTTTCCAAAGAATCTCTTCAAAAATCTCCCAGAGTGTCGAACCCCCAAACTTCCATATATAACACCACGTGTCCACTCCAGAGCGCCAAGCCTCCAAAATGATAGATCTCTTGACAGGTGTCCTCAACAATGGATTACCCAGATCCACTATGGGCTTCAAGACTTCGGGTGTTTCTTCCTTGCCACCTCTCACAACCTCTGAGCGTTGAACTAGTGGAGGCAAGATTTTCCCTCCACGTGTCCCTTTGTTGATAAATGAACAATACTTACTCCGGCATTTGGGATATCTCAGCTCACACTAAACTCTAATTCCTCCGAAGTGTTATACCTATGAACCTCCAGATATCTTGCCACGTATCTCCTCTTGATCGATGATGAGGATCTACTCTGTGGTTCGAAACTTCGAGAATCTTGAAACCCTTGGCATCTATGATCTCTCGGATATATAAAATTATGGAATATCATTGATCTGCTGACATGTTTCCTTCTAATGGATGGTCCCGATTCTCTTTGGACTTTGGGGGGCTCGTCTCCTCTATGCCTAAGTATGGAAAATATCTGGACTTCCAGAGTACGAAGAATGCTCAAGGTTAAACCTAGGGAAACTCACCTGGATCCGATGGTTGTTGTATCTCATGCCTAAATCTAATGGTCGATATATGTCCTCCTCCTATGTGCACCTCCTTACGTCTGGATCAAGGTCTAATGGTCCAAATTTCTCCCAACAACAGATTTGACGATTGTTGTAGCTTCCCTCTGTTTTTTACTACTGCATTTTCCTTCTAATGAAAGATTTTCTCAAAAATTTAAAAGGATCAACCTTTGATCCTCCTCTAAAAAGGATGACTCCTTGGCCTTTATTCGTGATGCACCTCCTAAGATTGAAATGTTTTAAATATTTCAAAGGGTCTCATCCCTTTGTTCCTCTAGGTGGTTTCTTTAACCCTCCTGGCACTCGAGCTCTCCCTCCTAAGCTTGTCACTTGAAAAAGTTGACCTATGGTGGTCTCCATGTGCCCTCTAAAATTATAGAGACTTCAAAATTGAATATTTCCCCAAAAATACTCCTGCACTTCTCCTACAATATGAGAATTAGATTGTTCTCCTACACACACTCATGGTTGCTCTACATAAAATTGGACTATCTCTCCTGAGCTTTCGAACCCATATATGGTTCAACCTCTACATGTATTTAGTTGGATGTGTGCACACTTGCACTATCTCTCTCGACCTTCCAACTTTCTCAGTTATAAGGGTCTCGACCCTTTTCTCCTTATCAATTTCTTGTGCCCTTATGGAACTCAAACTCTTTCCTCCAGATCTTGAAACTGAAACTTCTTTTTTTTCTGGTGCACTCTTTGTTCTTTATGTGCAGAATTGCATTGCTCATCCTGAGATTTACCTTCTGATGTTCCCTCTTACCAACTTTCTCACATAAACTCAAAGTAGAGTCCTCACGCATTCCTTGTGCTTGATCAATGCACTCATTGCAGAGTTTCCCCTTGAAGTATTTATGCATCAAAACTTCATTATGCACTCTTTGTGCTCGGGCTTAGAGTTTTTAGTAACTTTGAAGTGCCCGCCTAACATTATTCTCACAGAACTCGAAACTGATTTCTCTCTCACATCTTGTGCTAAATCCTTAGAGCGTACAGTAACTATGGTAGGAATTCCCTTCTAAGCTTTCATAATTTATTTTTTCTCGTGTGCCCACCTAGCACGCTCTTCTTGAAATTGAAATAGAGTTCAATCACACTCCTTGCATTGGCTTCACATAGTTTTCAACAACCCTCATGTGCACTCCTTTCACAAGACTGAGAAACCAGAATGCTCAAAATATAAAGAAAAATAGGGAAATATATCTAATTCCTGCAAAGGGAATATAACATGCATCCATCGCATTCATAACAAAAAATAAATATACATAGAAAACATTTGGAACCCATACAGAAAAACTCATAAACATACACACAGAAAACTCATGGGTAGGGAAATTTGCTCGTATTAATATATGAATGCTTATGTACAAAGGTTTACAAAGGCTAGACTGCAATAGAGTCTTCAACACTTCTCCTCTCCTCTCCTCTCTACAATTATTCCACTAACTCTCTCCCTCTCACCTAACTAATTAATTTATATACAAATATCCTTTTACCAAGGAGGGGATTCTCATGCATTCCTCCACCTACATCATTAAATTACAATAAATAGGCATATCATCCAAATCATACCTAAATCTACCCAACATTCAACCATTTAAGGAAAATCTACACATTACAATAATGTGCTTGTACAAAGATAGGGGATTGATTTTCTTGGATCCTTATAGACTTTAATTTCATTTAATTTTATTAAAAATTTTAATTTGGGTTCAAAATGAGAGGGTTTGCACCTCTCTTTCCTCGAAACTTGTTCCTCCTAATGCATTGATGCACTTTCTTGTTGGTGTGATGGCGCGTTGCTGAGGTGGAGCGATGATCTTGCATCATACTCCCGCACTAAAAAAATCAGGAGCTCCTACTCATGGCTCCCCTACTGCTGAGGTTGAGATCCTCCAGAATCCCAAATATGAAATTGGAGCTATCCATATGCTCCTCTTCCTTTGTATTGTTGCTTTTGTTGTTCTGTCATTGTAGTATATTCTCTGTTCAACCTGTTGTTGTTGCCAACTGTCTCCTACACTGATTTCAACACAAGCCTCCTTAATTATTCTATCTCCTCGTCCAACTGGTCTACATGTTTTCTCCTCCTTTGCAGTTTGCTCGCCTGCAATTCCTCTTCATCAATTTCCATCTTAACTTGTTGAATGCATTGAATATGCACCATTAAAATTTCTTCCAGGGCTTCCATCTCTTCACATAGATCAGAAAAATCCATTGTGTCCACTGCTTTCTCCTCTGTTGCAGGTTCCAATTCTGCAATGACCTCATGTTCATCTCCCTCGCTGAAACTTTTGAGCAATTTCACCGAATGCTCTTCTTTCTCCATTTATTTGGAATATTTCATAGTCTTCTCTTCCTTCATGATTGTCTTTGTTGGTTGTCTTTCCTCTGCTGCACCTGCAGTACATAAATTTTTAGATTTTAAAACATTTGGCACCATGGCCTCTTTCTTGGATGCTTGTTGTGTCACCTCCTCACATGCAGTACATGTGTTGGCCTCTACTGGGCTGCTTGGCAGGAATATCCCAATTCCCCCAATCATTAGAACACACTTATGATCCTCCTCTGTCAAAACTCCTTGTTGATTCAAATTCACCTCCAAGTTCTTGATACTTTCATAAAATCTCACCTGATTTTCCTTGCCCACATAGCAACTTGAATTTTGTGTTCTTCCCTCTTGGAAGTTTTTGAGATCTTCCAACAATCTCTTATCATTTCCCACCTGGAAATAAAAAAATTTACTTCTTCCCTCCTGGAAGTCTATGATATCCTCAATTGATCTTTTCTTATTTCCCACCTAGAAATCTAAAAGTTCCTCTTTTCCCTCGCAGTCTATGAGATCTTCAACTGATCTCTCTTCCTCATCACTGAGGTTCCTTCCAACCTCTGGTTCATAAATGTAAACAATATCCTATGTTTCACTAAGGTCTTCAACTTTCCTTAGCCACCTTCTAACACCTGGAGCTACCTCCTAGAAACCAACTGTTGGATATGCCACTTTGTTTTCTTATTCAAAGGCCATTTGTACTTCCATATTCCACGTGCTTCTTTCTACATATTCAACATCATCCTATCGAGATCGTCTCAGATCTCCGTGAGCTCTTTATCCATATCTTCTTTTCTCAGCTATTTGCGACCTCCTTGAGATTTTTTTTGATGGCCTTTTGTAACATCCCTAGCATCCAACTGGGCTACGTCACATAAAAGTTTGAACTGTATAAAAATTTAAAACATATAAACACAAATTTTTTTGGAACTTTATATATATATACTTAAAACAGAAAAATACATTTTGTAAATGCACAGATTCATATAGAATAATAATAAAAATACACATGTAAGACACACAGGAATGACCCATAAAAATAAACACATACATAATAATGCAGCATGTAATTTAACACAAAATGGACACTTATCTTGATAAAAATATAACCAATTGTCTACATACCTTCCACAAACCTCTCATCCTTATACCACACTTCTCATCACTCTCAGCAGTGGGTCACCCCCGAGCTGGGACTAAACTCCACCCAGGTAAAGGGATTCCTAACCAGGATGATGTATCTTAGAAAATAGGAAAAACTTCGTCACGGGTGCCAAATCGAACTAACAACCTACAATCCATCATTCTCCACATGTCTATCCCACCCCAAGAAGTGTTCCCCTTATCTTCTCAATAGTCCTTCAACTGCCCCACTTCCTTTCTACGGCTTCAGCAATAGGATGAACGGGAAGTCTTAGAGCCTTGTAGTTGCAATTTGGCACCTTCGGGAAATCAATTCCCAACAATTACCTCACCTAGAGAGATATTTCTCACATGCCTAAAAACCCACCTCTTCAATATCCCACGGTCTTGAAAAACCACTTCTTCAGTCCAACTCCTAAGCTAACCAGGTACAAATACATGTACAGGTATAGGTACTGGTACTGGTGGAAATATAGGTACAAGTACAAGTACGAGTACATGTACAGGTACAGGTATAGGAAGATACCAAGGACAATTGAATGAGTGTGTGAATGATGATGGAATCCCCCAAAAATGAACTAAGTTTGAGCTATATGTATGCATGTTCCCAATTTGACACTAGTCCCCATCCTTAGAAATTAGGGTAAAATAATTATCCATACTTTATACTTTAAAGAATATTAATATAATATTCCTTTTTGTCTTAAGCACCCTAGCTTATCCCCTTATCATTAAATTTTGTCCCGTTTTCCCCAACTAGTGGAGTTTAGTCCCCCATAATCTTTTATCATGGTCAGTCTACATGCAACGATGTATTATATTAATGATAAGACATACACAAAATAGGCTCACTGGCCTTTAGCATCTAGGCTCTCCGGCCTAATTCAACACATAAGCCTCCTAGCTTATAATAACTGGCTCACCAGCCTATAAAACACAACATATACACAAAAGGTTCTCTAGCCTCAAAATCATGTGCACTTAAGTTTGTTGCGTGTGGTATCCTAGAATGTGCACACTTTATCATTTTAGGGCACAGTACATGTGTGCACTATACCATGGAAGGTGCATGCAAAATGATATCAGAAAACTCACTGGATTAAGTACATTTACATTTACATTTACATTTGGGGTTCGGCCTAGTGGTATTAAATTCCCCTCCCTTTATTTATGCATTGTCCTTAGTTGAATATATACACATATACAACCAAAATTTCAAAAATCCTAAAAAATATCCGGGTATTTTGCCTGCATGGCATCCTCATGCTCCCAAGTTGCGTCATCGGGACTGTATCAGTTCCATTGGACCTTTACAAGATCTATGATCGATTCTGGAGTTGTTTGATTTTCCAGTCCAGAATGCGTACCAGATGCCCTTGGAAAGTTCCTTCTTGCTCCACCTGAATCACATTCCAATCAATAACATGATTAGCATCAGATATATATTTCTTAAGCAATGATACATGAAATACATTATGAATAGACATTGATATATGCAAGGAAATCATGTATGATACAGTCCCAATCCTCTCTAGGATTTCAAACGACCCACAATAGCGAGCTTCCAACTTTGAATAATTTCCCAACTTCATGGAAATTTTGTTGGCCTTTACTTTCAAGAATACATGGTCACCCACTTTAAATTCCCTATGAGTTCTTCCCTTATCAACATATCTTTTTTTCCTGTCTTGGGCAACCTTTAAATTTTGTTTTATTTTCAAAATTTTATCTTTCATTTACTTGAGTAATTCTGGCCCAACTACTACTCTATATGCTAGGTTGTCCTATCTTACCGGTGTGTTGCACCTTCTACCATAAAGTGCCTCAAATGGGCTCATCTTTAGAGATGCTTGGTACCCATTATTATAAGAAAACTCTACTAAGTGTAGGTAGTCTTCCCATTTTGATGGTTTATCCATCACATACATCCTCAACATATCCTCAATCACTTGATTCACCCTCTCTGTTTGTCCATCTGGTTATGGATGATAAGTTGTGTTAAAATTCAAATTTGTTCCAAATACATTAAATAATCCCTTCCAAAGATGTGAGGTAAATTTTGGATCTCTATCAGAGACAATTGTCTTGGGTGTACCATTTAATCGATCAATTTCTCCCATATAAACATCAACAATGTTGGTTGCCTTGTGAGTGATATTTACTGGAATAAAATGGGCAGATTTAGTAAGCTTATCCACCACTACAAGAATAGAATCATGCTTCTTGTTTGTTATCTAAAATTTGGTGATGAAATCCATTGTTACAACTTCCCATTTCCACTCAGGAATGGGTAATAGTTGCAGCAAACCAGCTAGGTGTCTATGTTCAACCTTTACCTTTTGACACTCCAAACATTTGGCAATAAAATCAACAACTTCTTTCTTCATGCATGGCTAATAATATTTCATCTTGATGACTGCAATAGTTTTATGATAACCTGGGTGCCCAACATAAGGTACATTATGCATTTCTCTCAATATCATATTTTTCAATTTCTAGGAATTTGGTACATAAATTATGCCCTTCTATATGATAATTTCATCATTTTCTAGCTTATAGTCTTCAATTTTATGCTGCAAAATACCTTGCTGTAATTTTTCCACTAATTCCTTGTATTGCAAATATGATTTTTCAACCTCCAAGATTTTGTCTTTCAAATATGATTGGTACATGCTAATGGTTGTAGCATGAAACTCATGCCCTCTTCTCTTGAGTGCATCATCCACCTTGTTATATTTCCCTTTGATATGATTTACATCAAAGTCATATTCACGAAGAAATTCTAACCACCTTCTTTTCCTAGCATTTAGAGTTGGTTGATCAAATAAATATTTCATACCATTATGGTATGTCCTCAACTCAAACCTTTTCCCCATGAGGTAGTTCTTCCACTTCCTCAAGGCATGCACTATTCCTTCCAACTCCAAATCATGAGTGGCATAGTGCCTTTCATGCTCCTTCCACTTCCTTTATTCATAACATACAACAAACACACTTTGACTAAGAACTCCACCAAGTCCTTCTTTACATGCATCTGTGCATACAATGAAGTCTTCATTTGGATCTGCAATCCTTAAAATTGCAGCATTGGTTGATAATTGCTTCAAGTGTTGGAAACTCTTTTCACAATCTAATGTCCACTAAAACTTCACACCCTTCTTTTTCAAGGAAGTTATTGGGTGTGCAATCTTTGAGAATCCTTCAATAAATCTCCTATAGTAGCCTGTAAGGCCCATGAATCATCTGAGGTTTGTCACATTCTTTGGTGTTTACCATCCTCTAATGGATTCTATCTTCTCAAGATCCAATGTTATCCCTTGTTCTGAAATGATGTGCCACAAATAATGAATTTTCTTCTGATAAAATAAACACTTGCTCAATTTTGCATACAATTGATTCTGCCTTAATACTTGTAATACCATCCTAGAGTGTTGTTCATGCTCTTCCTCTGACTTACAATATATAAGAATGTCATCTAAAAATACAATGACAAACTTATCTAATTATTCTTTAAAAGTACCATTCATTAAACACATGTAGACCACTGGTGCATTTGATAACCCAAATGGAACCATTGTGAACTCATAATGACCATACCATGTTCTAAAAGAAGTCTTGCTGATGTATTCTTATTTAATAATTACTTGATGATAACCTGACCTAAGATCAATCTTGGAGAATATTTTTGCATCTTTCAGCTGATCAAAGAGGTCATCGATCCTTGGAAAATGATACTTATTATTCACAATTACCTTGTTCAATCGCCTAAAGTCAATGCAAAGTCTCAATGTCCCAACCTTCTTCTCTGATCCATCTTGAATTTCTTCTTGTCTTCCCAAGATTTTTCGAAAGTTGGTCTTTCTTTTTGCTGATCATATAGGCATTTAGCTCGCCTTGTGGTATCCTCCAATGGTTTGCGATCATCATATTGTATTTTTTCATCAATGAACGATGTCAATCCACTGAAATAGCTATAAATATTAACTATCTCATCCTTGATGAAAGAAACATACTCCATCAGTTCTAAAAACATTATTCTGTATTCATCTATGGTCATACTCCCAAGTTTGAGTTCAAAGAACTCTTTCATTTTCTTGTCATAGTATCTCTTAGTCAAGTATTTATTTTTGAAATACTTCTTAAATTCCTTCCAAGTAACATTTTTCTCTTTAAGGCATTAAACCTGCACAAGCTGATCACATCACATGGATTCCTTTCCCTTGAGTTGATAGATGGAAATTTTTCCTTCTGCATGAAAAGAATAATTATGCAATTGAAAATACTTTCTCATTCCCAACAACCATGTCTATGCATCTTCACCCTTCTTTTGCTCGCCATCAAATGTAGGAGGTTTGATTTTGTTCATTTCTCCTCATAGCTCACCCACCCTAGGCCTCTTATGCTTCCTAACAAGGGATGGACTTGAATTGTTGTGTGCTCTCTTATTGGAATACATTGGGGAGTGATGATAACGTCCGATAACACTTCTTTTTCTTGTTTTCTCATCAGGAAACCTATGACTTCCTGATTTTCTTGAGCCACTCTCCTTATCCAATTTATTTTCTATTTTCTTCAAGCTCTACATTAAATTCATGTTGAATTCCTCTTGTTTCTCCTTGTCTTTCATAATCCTTTAATTATCAACTTTCTGGCTTTGGACATCCTTTTGCAAATTTATAATGGTCACTACCATATTCATGTTTTCCTCCTTTCCTTCTCCATGTCCATTTGATTTTGTTATTTCAATTCCCATATGGACATCCATGCCTCTGATCTCATATTATTTACTGTAATCCCCCTTTGTATCTTCCATCCCTCTGCACTTTGTGCTGATATTGGTTTGATCTAGTTGTTGTTAACTCCTCCACTATTTGTCCCATAACTTCCTCATAAAATCTTTGTTTGACGAAAAGTTTACACCATTAGAAAACTCTCTCTGGTCTCTTTCATTTGAGCTGCAGAGGTAGAGTGTACCATGGTACACTTTGTTCTCTAGGTTTTTGAGTAGCTAAAAATGTTGTTTAGGGCCTCAAAAATGTGCTGCAAAAAGATGACCTTCAATGAGTATAAAATGTCGTAGAATGTTCACTAGTTTTATGTTGTTGTAGATGCGATACCCCTAGGCTGAACCCCAACTATAAATGTAAATGAAAATGTACTTAAGTTGGTGAGTTGTTTGATATCATTTTCGTATGCACCTTTAATGGCATAGTGCACACATGTACTGCACACTAAAATGATGAAGTGTGCACATTCTAGGATACCATGCGTAGCAAACTTTAGTGCACGTGATTTTGAGGCCAGAGAGACTTTGTGTATATGTTGTGTTGTATATGCCGGTAATCCAGTTATTATAATATGGGAGGATTATGTATTGAATTAGGCCGGAGAGCATAGATGCTAAAGGCTAGTGAGCCTATTTTTGTATATGTCTTATCATTAAAATAATACATCGTTGCGTGTAGATCAACCATGATAAAAGAGTATGGGGGACTAAACTCTACTAGTTAGGGAAAGGGGGAAATGAAAATTAAGAAAAAGGGTTAAGCTAGGGAGCTTAAGCGAAAAATGAATATTATAATAATAATCCTTAAAGTATAAAGTATGGATAATTATTTTATCCTAATTTCTGAGGATGGGGAAAAGTGGGCCAATGTAGCTCTCAACATGACAAGTGTCAAGTTAGGAACATGCATACACATAGTTTGGACTTAGTTCATTTTTCCATTCATTTCCATGATAATTCACTCACTCATTTAGTTGTCCCTTGTACCTTCATGTACCTATACCTATACCTGTACCTATAACAATATATGTACCTTCATGTCATTGTACTTGTACCTATATATGTAACCATACATGTATCTCTACCAGGTTAGATACTGTTATAGGGCCCTGAGACTTCCTATTTGGCATGTTGTTGAAGCCCGCAAAAGAAGTGGAGCAGCTGAAGGAATGTTGAGAAGAGAAGGGGAACACTTCCTGGGGTGGGATAGGCATGTGGGGAATGAGGGACTATAGGCTATTAGTTTGAGTAGGCACTTGTGATAGAGTCCTTCTTGTTGTCTTAGATACATCAACCTGGTTAGGAATCCTTTTACTCGGGTGGAGTTTTGTCCTAGCTCGGGGGTGACCGACTGCTGAGAGTGATGAGCAATGTGTTCTAAGGCTGGGAGGTTCGTGGAAGGTCTACACATAGTTGGTGATATTTTTACCAAGATAAGTGTCCATTTTGTGTTAAATTACATGTTGCATTATTATTTATGTGTTTATTTTTATGGGTGTTCCCTGTGTGTGTTGCATGTATATTTTTATTATTATTCTGTATGAATCTATGCATTTGCAGAATGTATTTGTCTATTTCAAGTTTTATATATAAATTTTTGCAAGCTTTTCTATGTGTATATGTTTTAATTTGTATACAGTTTGGAAACTTTTATGTGGCATACCCCAGTTGGATGTTGGGGATTTTACATTCTAAGTCATATATCATGATCATATGTTATTATAATATTTGGTGGAACTTGAGATAGTTTTTGGAATACTTTAAGGATTTTTCAAATGAAATGGGTAGCTACAAGAAAGTTCGCAGCACCTGGCGTTGCGGACTGGCTTATAAAGGCATGCACTGCAAACTCAGGTTTTTGAGTTTTGAATAAAGGAACAGTTTCCATGTGTCAAAGATTGATGCAAGACAATTGCATGATGGTCATTTATGAGCTAGGAGGCCACCTACCAAAGGGAGAATCCCTCAAAGGGACATTTCATCAACCATAAAGAAGATGTTGAAAACATTTCCACCATTAGTCTAGATTTTAGCATTTTGTTTTTTTCTGTTATCCACTTATTTCCACGCCACTTTGAAGGCACGGGGATCCTATGATAAGGTTGTTATTCAAATTTTAGTAATGTCACTAACATTCTAGGTTATAGAAACACTATTGTAAGTCTGATAGAGGGTTCGAATGGTGTAAGAGAGGACTCACTTTCGATACTGTGTTTTTCATAGAAACGCCTTCTCTTTTATGTATCATACTTAAGATTATCTGGATAATGAAAATTATTTCTTTTTTCCTATCATATTTTTTTCTTCTAATTCTGATCATAGTCTAGTGAAAGATTCATTTGACTGATTTATAACTTGTTACAATAGAATATCTATTGTAATGTTGTTTACATATATATTAGAATCCATATGTTTGATTATAAGAATTTCTTGTTTCAAAGAGTTCTTCTTTATATGTTTTTCATACTGCCTAATGTAGTTGATAAACATTTCACTTTCTTCTTATTAAGTCTTCCACCTACTCATCCCTTTTCCTAAACCCTGATCAAAGTTATTCATAGCCTTATTTGTTGTTGCAAATTGTGTGAAGTAGGTTGTGATTTACACTATTTCCTTGAGTTTTCATCCATTCTCTACCTTATCATAAAAAATATATTTAACCTACTTATGGGTGTTGATCTTACACTTTATAAGTCAAAGTATGACTTTTAGTGCTAACATGAAAAATAGAGGAAAATAAGGATAAAACCCAATAGGCCTTGGGCCTGGGTTTCGAGAGAGAGGGAAAGCCAAAAGAAGAATCTAGTATAGATTAATCCAAAGAGGCTTGGGGATAGGTTTGTAGAAAAGGTGGATCTTATAGCCTTTTAATCTCATGACCTCAGTGAAATAGAAAAAGAGGAGGCATGGTGAGGATCAAATTCAAGGTTCTAGAAAAAGGATCAACATATTCCCCCATAGGCCTCTCAAGGATGGAGTGGTCATGTGAAAAAAGTGGATTTGCAAACCTTCTCTTGCAAAACAAAAGAATGAGATCATCCATGCAATCAAAATAAGACTATCCAATACAATAAAAAATATGTTCTCTTCCTTTAAACCAACTTATAAGAGATTGTTATGATTATTGACTAATAATATTGTGACTGTAGATGAGTGTCCTAAGACTATTTTAACGACAAAAAATGCATTGTCTTTTTCGCAAGAATGATGCCTAATCTTGTAACGAAAGTTTTTCCAGCTTTCCTAACTCAAAATCCAAATCTGATTGCACCATTGGAAATCTTATGATCTGTATATGAAAATCGACTATTTGAACGTGCAAAACGGACATTCCACGGCTGAGAAAATTGATTTTTCCCAAAGGCATTTTTTTCTGGAAATTCTGACTTTCGGTGGTTTAGGCGAACAGGATGACTGTTCATTAACCACCGAAAGCTGCTCTTTCGGTGGATAACTCACCCAGAAACTTTCCCAGTAACCACCGAAAGCCTGTGTGTCCAGAATTGAACGATTTTTTGCACAGATCAAGGATTTTTGATATGAAAAGATTTAAGATCTTTTCAAATGAATGACTGATGAATTATCAAGTCTATTCCAGCAGCTATTTTTGACAAATCATGGAGAAAAGAATTATTTTAAAGGCCTATGGATAGATTTAATTAAGACAGAAAAGCAGGTCACTTGGCCACATCAGCAAATTCGACTTAGTCTCTATTTGAAAGTCATCATCTAGCCTTGGAAGGTTGTTCTACACTTCACCAACAACCAACAGAGAGAAATTTGGGATTGCCCTCATTTTGGGGAAGCATCCCACTTCTTTTGCAATTGAATTTTGACTTACTATTTTTAGCATAGCAGATCCATGTTTTGAGGATCTGAAAATTGTTTGTAAAGGCTATAAAGCCCAGGAACTCAGTCTGAGAGAGGGTTCGACTTTGGAGACTTGTTCAAACTATGTAACTCAGAAATTCTCATTTTCATATGAAGTAATACAAGCTTCTTTTGCCATAACCTATTCAGATTTCACCTTCTTGTCTACTCTATATTTGCACTTGGATGTTACATTCATGTTGTTATGCTTGTCTAATGCCAGATAACTGTCATCTTATCACTGCATTCATAAGTTTAACTCTACAAATATTTTTGTGATTATTGTAATTGGCCATTCATATATGTCTATATATGGTTCTGCTGGTATGATAGTTATTTCTTCACCCATCACTTATTTGCCAACTCCCTGAACATTTGTGGTTGAAAGCCTTGTCCATATTGATGTGTTTATGCATGATTTGAGTGAAAATTGATCCAGTCCTCCGACTTGTTCCAAATTCACACTTTATTTAGAAAATTGCTTCAAAAAGAGTTAGTTACCAGGCATCTCCGACTTACAGCCTAGGAGAGTTTCCTGGAGT
>ML785080.1:251017-279864 GCA_009831015.1 Picea engelmannii | reverse complement strand
AAGCACAAGAGTAGAATCTGTATGCGAGAGAACAAGTATGAAGTCATGAAGCATAACATGTCAACAAGAGGATGTTGAATTTGAATTAGTTAATCAACAACTTATTAGCCACAACCTCATCCAAGACATGCAATAGAACATCGGACCTTGTAGCCACATAGAATCATTAAACACTTAAGAATCAATGAATAGTTTCAAACAAATGTAAACAAAAACTCATAGGTAAATAAGCATCATGAAGACATTTGAAATCATTAGATTGAAAGGAATAATCATCCCCCATCAAAAACCTCCACCTCCCTCAAACTAGGAAAAGACATAAGATTAGGCTGAAGCGATAGAGGATTAGGCAATAGGATTGAAATTTTAGTAAAGGACCCCTTTCCTTTCACTTGTAAAAGAAAAAATATCAAGGGGGGTTGTTATGGCCACTACAAATGGCGAAAAATTAGAAGAACCGGTTATTTCTATCAATAAAAGTCTAGGGTCTATACTTCAGATCTGAGTTTTAAAGATGAGTTCAAAAAACTGCAGAAATTTTTCCAATAATCATGGGTACCGCAATGATGTATTAATTCTAAAAGATATAACCCAACATTGCTAGTACTTGAAATCTAACACACCCTTTTCAAAGAGACAATTAATGAGATGAATTATTTTATTGGTTGGACACTTCATATTGGTTTTGGTTTGACCATGAATTTTCACTTTCATAACATGCATACATATACATAAGTGTGTTCCTCATCTCTCATTTCCCATCACTTCTTTTCTTCTTGAGAGCGTACATAGCCTCGAGGAAGTTTTCTTGGTACCATACAAGCATAACCCTGCTTCCAATAGGCATCCATAGCTCTGAAGAGATTACTTGTACTTCCCACACTATTAATAGTGCTTTCAACTTCCTTTTTATTTCATAAAATTCTCACCCATTTTATATTTAGATATAAATATGCATATGCAAATAGGGTGTGAAGGAAGTGGGGTGATACGAGATTTTCTTTGATTTGATGATTATATGTTTTTCATTTTAGTTTAACCCATAGTCCTCCCAAAAACCATCATAGTATTGTCCATTTTAATTATGTGAAGTGGATGGAGCTCAACAAAAAGAGTGGATAGACACCTTCCTATACTTTTGTATTATCATGATACACTTAGAAGACACATGTGTTCCACCACAATTATCATTCCATAACTATAGCTGATAAATTCATGAATGTTCAATCAGATAGAACAACCCATGGATCCTATTGCTTGTAAACCATTTCTTCATCATGTGACTAGTGATTGGACTAACCCCCCACTCAAATTTAAATGGAAATCCTCAAGGAAGACTAAGAGTCAAATAAACTTAGGGAAATACCAACAGTCAAATAAATATATGGGAGGAATATGTATAAATAGAAAGAAAAAATGAAATCGAAAGTGAATTCATGAAAATGAAACTAAAATAAAACGAAATTTGAAGCTAGAATGTTAGTAATCAAAATGATGAAAAATGGATGAAAAATATAAGAAGAGAAAACAACATTGAGTAATAAATATGACATTAGCAATAGAAGAATTGTTTTCAGTGGACAATCGACAGTAAGCCAAGGGAAACCAACAATCAAGAAAAGTTATCCAATTAATATCAAGCCCAATGAAAATATTCATAGAGTTTTTTATTTGAAATGAAAACAAGTCGGAGTACGAGAATTGATTATCTAATGGAAAAATTTTGCAACACAATTCTCAAATCCAATTGTCATATATGATTTATTTTCATTTAGTGCAACAAAACAATTATGATAATTAAGAAACATGGTTTAATGTAGATGCTTAATCAAAAAAAAAAATTAAAACCAATTACATGAAATACACACAAACCCATAATCTCTCAAGATTACATGACATGAGCAATTCTTTTGAAATTTGAAAATAATTAATCTCCAACATAAAATATATTTCAAATTTCTCATCATAGTGTCATTTTCTCTTTGTTATAAAATATAATCATTAGCCACACACACCCAAATAATTTAATCTAATAAAGAAAAGATGGAAATCACAATTATGGAGGTCATCAAAACAGTCATGAAATGACTCAAAATATCAACTAGATCAAAGAAAAACATATGTGAGTAAATAAATAAGACTATAATTATGATCAGTAGTTGATTTGGTGGCAATTTGGGATGATAAAAAGTGTCACAAAGGAATATGATCAACCAAGTTCATATTAACACTTCCCTAAGTTGACTTCATTTAAAGAGAAAACATTCTGAGTTTTTGGTTCCACAAACCATTTTTTGTACCTGCATACAAAGAGAACATTGTGATCAACTCTTAGGCAGTTTGGAAAAAATTCCTCCTCTCAAATCACTGACCTATTAAAATGAAATTAATCTAAATTGAAAAGTAAAGACCAAAATTAAAACTAATCCTAAGAAGATCATGCTAAGATAATATAAATTTAAACTAGGTGGGTTGTGATAAAACTATGTGTAAAGGCTTGTGAAGTCATCAAGTATTCATCTTTGGTTCATTTAGTTAATTGTCACAGCCTTCTCCTTGGGAGATAAGCACTAGGTGCTTTCCCACGTTATTCCCTTTAACACGAGACTAAGTTCCATAGATTGTTGTGAGATGTGAATCTATGGAAACAATGTCTTGTTACTGAAATAAGAATTAAGCAAATTAAGAAAACAAGACCATAAGAATTCAATTGCAGTTATCTTCCAAAGATACCAAGAAGGATTGTCTCCTAGGTAGTTTTTTGAAGAACATATCAGAAAAATATTTAAATGACCACGTTGTCCATAATTGTCCAAAAAATGTATCTAGATAGTGTGAATGAATGTCTATTGCCTATGTGTATGAAAGGAAACTTGAATGAATAAATATGCAAGATAAAATATGAAACTCCTTCTTGAAAACAAATTGAATAGAGCATAAGATATGTGCAGCTAGTTCCTGGAAATTAAGGCTAAAAGTGCCAACATAAAATAACTAAAACGAAATAAAAAACCAGCTAAGTTCAAAGGTCTAAGAAGAAAAATCATGTTGACTGGAAGTGATCAAAGAAAAGAGTGGATGTGAAAGAAAAGATTTGGATAACTCCAAACCCAATGAAAAATAATCGTCTTCGGAGATTACAAGGATTTGGAGTGGCTTGAATTTCAGATGGGAATATTTTTAATACTCATAATTTAAAATTAATATGTATGGGACAACAAGATCAACACTCATTATAAATTTCATCAAGAAAAAGAATCTGGTTAGAATCATATTCATATTATTATTGAATATGTTTGAGTGCTCATTTTCTTCCCAATATGAACTAAATAGTATCTTCATTTTAAAATATTCCACTTGTAAGATGAAAACATGCTTGGACAAGATTTGACATGATTATCATGCATGAAATCAGTGATCTAAAAATTATCCAACACATGGAAAAAATTGAAAATGAGATGAAGTAAATTTTCCCTATATCTAAATTAAATTGAAAAATATAATCAAGGGAAAATTTGTGTGTAAAACTTATATTTCTTTCCACCTCTTCTGAGAATTCATTTATTAATCATCCAACAGTACTGAAAATAAAAAACACACAAAAAACTAATTAAAAAATAGAAAGAAAAGCTAAACTATACAAAGGAAAGACACTAATTTATTCTACCCTAACCCTACTCTATGCCACAATGGCTGAAAAATTAACTATGTAAATTCATAATGCAAATGTAGCCATTGAAGTAATCCCAAGCCTATAGACATATATTTAGGATGAACTATTAGAAACAAAACTTGGAATAAAAATAGAGTAAAGAAAGGAAAAATTTAAGAATGATAAACTCTATCCACTATATAAGAATTATGGCAACAATAACTCATGAGAAATCTATCCAAGTATGATCTCTCCAACCATGTTTCAATCCCATCATAAAATATTGCACTACTATCATAGAATTGATGAAGGGAATTCAACGGAAAGTAGCATACCAAATGAGAATCATGCATGGAATATGTGTAAAGTGTGCTCAGTGAGAAAATATTCATTCTAATAAAGTTTTTTATCCATGAAGACAAGACAAAATAATAAGGTCTTGAGTACATAACCATCGGCATAGACTGAAGTCCCTCGTTATATTGGAAAGCCTCCCTAGACTCATACTTCAAATAACCATCAACTTGAGACAGATTAGTGATATCAAATGATATGCAGGGGTTAGGACCAACCATGGTATGAGAGATATATTCAAAACAATGGATCCAATAGTATTAACAATATTCAACAAAGGGATACTTAAACAAGAAGATTCACTATTTATCAAAAATGAAGAAGAAAAAGAAGAAGATGTCTTTTGGGAAAGATTTGTTACAGAATCCTCTTGATCCCATGGAAAATGCTAATAAGACTTGGTTTTAATAAATTCATGGGAACATCCCTTATCATATCTATCTTCCATATTCACATTAGCACCATCAAGTACTTCAAAAGGGGTTATCCTTATTGAGTTTATTTGAATCGAATGGTGGGTGGTTTCCTACAAATTCAAACCGTTAAAGAGGTCAGGATATAAATAGAAATAAGTGGAGGAATTCATAGAATGAAAATATTCTCTAGAACAAGAGGGATTTTCAGAAAGTGACTCCATGAATGGTAGTTTCTTCTCTTTAAGAACATCATTGACTAATTGTGAGTAGGTATGTCTTGTATGTTTATTTCTTCTCCTTGAGTGAAATGATCAACGCGATTGTTTTTCTCCTACACAATATGAGAATATGAAATATATTGCATAGCATACTCATGGTTAGAAACGATAAGAAAATCAAAAGAATCCTCATAAAAATAAGTCTAAATAAATAATCCATCAACAATAGGAAAGCATTATTTCTCTATGTCAGTTATACAATGTGAATTTGCAATAGCAGGATAATCCAAATCAAGAGGATTTGGGAACAAATTCCAAATTATCCATGGGTGAGGAAGAATTCATTTCATGAGTGTCCATATTTTCTTCAGTGACAAAATTATCAGCATTTAAATATTGCTTCATAGATCCCTCCATTTCTTGTGATGAAAAGGATGGGATAGGAAAATTAGAAACTGACATAACCATCAGTGTGACCCAAAGTGTCCCATTATCAGTAGGAAAACCCTCCTCTTGGTCAACTATAGAAAAATATGAACTTGAATTTACACAAGAGGCTTATTTTTCTTCACAAGGAAAGAAAGGGGGAATGGAGTCGTGAGAGGATACATATGTCTCTTCCAAAAAATAATTTTCTATCTGGTCTATATCCACCATAATAAATAAATATCCAGACATATGTTGTTCAACTAAACCATTAGCATATGCAATATTTTTTTTTAAATCCAAATCAACATGTAAAGGGACATTAAAACATGATTTAGGTTCTTCGTCCATTAGCTGGTCTATTCCATTATAAAGTGAAACTAAAGAAGAAATAAAATCATTTTTAGAGGGCCTATCATCCAAAGGAAACTTATAGAAAAGATGAGTAAATATGATAACAGAATCTTCAAGAGATTCATCCTCATTCTTATTAATCTCTGATAACTCGACACACAATTTATCATAATCATAACCCTCAAAAGTGTTCAGAAATTCACACATAAATTGTTCCCATGTGCGAATATACGCGGCTGACAAAGTATCACACCAAATCTTAACCCGACCTGTAAAAGTGAGATTGAACAACCTGCAAATGGTATTTCAATCAGTAATATTGTGAGAACCACAAAATTTCCAAAAATGTAAAGCATGTTCAGATGCAGGGATTTCACTCTCACCATCAAATCTAAGTTGCAACAAGAACTGTAAAATATTTTTAGGAGGTTTGGGAGGTAGAGTGCCAGAAAAAAACATCCATAAAGGGATATGGGATGGATCCATTAGTAAATCAAAACAAAAAATTAACAATAATGACTCCACGGGATCATCTTATCATCTGGCCCTCCTTCTAGTGCTATTTTTGTTGACGGGTCGAAATGGCCTATCAATTAGATGAGGGAGAACACCTGATGGTAGGTCCCAATCATACCTACTCTCATTTGGTGTAGAATTTCCTGCGAGTTTATGGGCCTCGCTACCACTCAAAATTAAAATAAATAAAAGGGGAAAGACATCGGACTTCCCCCCAAAGATTTATAACTAATTTTAAGACTAATATAACTAAAATAAACTAATCTATTCTAACTAATTCTAACCTATCCTGGAAGAAAAACTAGAACAATGAACACAAAAAAGATAACACCATTGGACCAGAGATTGTTCATATATTCCAATGATAAATGAAAACAACAATGCTACAGATGCATAAACAAATAGTTTCACAATAAATCTATAACATAATTTATGTACCCATGAAGAAACATGTGACAACATGAGTAAACGAAACAAAGTGCAAAAATAATTCATAAAACAAAATCCTATCTACTCAAGAAAAAGATAAATGAATAAAATAGTCTCTACTACATCCATCAAATCCACAAATGTATGAAATGCCTCATGCTCTTTATTAATCAAAAGTAGTATGATGCAGGAGCATCGCTCCACCTCAACAAACGTTCCAACGCATCAACAAACAAGCTCATCAACACACATGGAGGAATGGGTTTCGAGGAAAGATAGGTGTCATCCCTCTCATTGTGAACCCAAATTTCAAACTTTTAATGTAATTAAATAGAATTAAGTGTTGTAAGGCTGAGGGAAATCCGATCCATGTGCCTTTGTATAGGTTGCATGTGAGGTCACCTTTAATGGCTAACAGGTAGATAGGATTAGTTCTGATGCAGATTAGAGGTCCATTTATTGTAATTAAATGAAATTCAATGTGAGTAGTTGGAGGGAAGGCTCGAGGAGCCCCTCTTTTATAAAAATATCTTGTATCAAAATTCATGAGTGTCATGAGTGAGTTGTTAATGAGCAAGTTGAGAGACCTCAAGGGAGGAGAAGGAGGGAAGGAATGTTGTTGTAATTGAATGAAATTCAATGTGAGTAGTTGGAGGGAAGGCTCAAGGATCCCCTCTTTTATAAAAATATCTTGTATCAAAATTCATGAGTGTCATGAGTGAGTTGTTGATGAGCGAGTTGAGAGAGATCAAGAGAGGAGAGGAGAGAAAGAGATGAAGACTTTGTTGCAGTCCATACTTTGTAAATGTTTCTACAAACACATTCAAAATTAATACAAAAGTATTTTTTCCTTCATATGGGGTTTATGTGTTCTTATGTGTGATGAATGTTTACTTTCTGAATGTATGATGTAGATGTGCAAGTAGGTTACATTTGCAGGTCTAGATAGACTTCTCTATGTTTTTCGATTTTTGAGTAGTTATGGGATCTTAGGCTTGTGCGAGGAGTGCACACTAGAGTGATTGAAAAATCAGTGAAGCCAGTGGAAGGCGTGCACTAGAACTCTCTTTCGAGTTTAGAGATGAGCGTGCCAGGTGGGCACACCAGAAAAGTTTCAAACTCAGAAAGGAGAAATAGTTCCAGGGAAGGCCTATCAGAGTTACTGAACACTCTGAAGAAGACATACCAGAGTTACTGAATACTCTGAGGGATATGCAAGGATTGCATTGAGGAATCTCAAGGACTATGCGAGAATTCTATTTTGAGTTCTAGGAGAAAGGTTTCCAAGAGGGCACACCATAAGGTAAATATCAGGAGGAGTAGTGAAATTCTTCACAAAGAGCGCAAGGAGTGTGCGAGTGAATTCTCAAAATTTAGGACTCAAGGAGGTGAGTGCAAGGAGTGCACAAAACCAAAACACTATTGAAGTGTTGGTAAAAGCTCAGAAGGAAGAGCGAAGCTAGAGAGGAGAGTGTTGAAGGAAAAATATGAAATTGTTCATGAAGCTTTGGAGGATGAGTGAAGAAGTGATGAGAGGAAACAAGAATATGTGAAAGGAATAAAGGGTTGAGACCCTTAGGACTTGAGTAAGTTGAACGCTCAAGGGGAATAGCGCAAGTGTGTGCAATGACGATGCAAGGAGTGCAGAAGGTAGATACATTATGAGTCCTAAATTGTGAGGAAAGTGCAAGGTGAGTGAAAAGAGGACTTATTTCAAAGTCCAGAGCTTGGGAGGAGTAGAATCTTTGAAACCCAAGCAGAGGAAAAATAGGTATCCCTACAAGAGAGAAACATTCAAAGGTTCAAGCCCCTTTGAATTTTAAATAATTTCAAGCTCAATAGGTACAACACACATCGAGGAGTCAGGCTTGCTGAAGAAAACCTCAAAGGCCATACCTTTGAATTTGTTGAGAAATCCTTCTTTCAAAGGAAAGAGAAGTGTGAAAAGGAGGAGAAGCTAAAACAATCCTCATATCTATCGTCGTGAGTGATCTAGACCATTATATCCAATTCCATAATTGAGGAGGAGCACACACATAGGCAAATAGATTTTCACCATTGGATCTAGGCATGAGGATCAATAGTCATCTGATCTAGGTAAGTTGCATGGGGTTTAACCCTATGTGCCCTTTGAACTTTGTTAGTTCAGAGGTTTCTCAAGTATCTGTATCGAAGGACATAGGATCCCCAAATTCCCAAAATGTTGAGTGAATCAGGACTGTCCATTTTGAGGACACGTGTCAACATATTGGAGAAGGTCCGAAGCCACAATGCTCTGGGAGAAAAAAAGCATGGGGTGCATAGAGTTGGGAAGACCCAAAGCTATGAAATCCCAAAGCACATTGTAACCATCAGTGTAGAGTACACGTGTCAGTGGATCACTGAGTTTGGAAGACCAACCATCTGGCGGAAAAAAGGTCAGGAGGGATCAAATCCCTTGGAGTTCCAAACATTGGAGAAAATATCCACCATTGATCTCAATGGACAGGTGTCACCAAATCCATCACTCTGGAGGAAAGATGGACAGAAGCAGTTTGGGGCAAGAATGCCCAGAGGCTGGATTTCATTCGAGTCGTCCATCATCAAGGACACGCATCATCAGATCAGGATATCCAGAGGATAGACACTCCTAGATAATAGAGGTAAATAGGGTTCAATCTCTCTGAAGTCCTAAAGTCTGGAGTTGATATGTATCGTTGATCAGAGGAAAAACATGTAATAGTATATATGGATATCCGACACTCTAGGGGAAATAGAGTGCAACATTGTGAGGATTCTTGAAGGCTCAAAGGTCGGAGTCCATCCCAACCATCCATTGGAGAAGGACGCATGGAGACAAATCCCATAGTTTGGGGATGTGGCACCTCAATGAATTTGTGTCATCGAGAGGACAGGGAGAAAACTCCCAAAGTCCCAAAAAGCATCTTGGTTGTAGGTTGGCTAAGCATTGTGTGTCATTGATCTTTGTTTCCATTCGGCGCTCAACCATTTCAAAATTTCGGCTTCAGGAGATACGAAGGGTTGTGTGTGTTGGGTGTAGTTGAAATTCACTGAAGCCCAAAGAAAAGAGATTTGGATCGTCCATCTGTCAGAGCTTGAGAACTATCAATTTGACACTTGGGCATATTCGACAATCTGGTGATTCAGGAAACTTGTGGAAAAGCATTGTGGAAAAATAATCAAAGCCTGGAGTGTGAAAGAGGCATAGAGTCGTCGATCAAGGGAGGATACACCAACCATCCGATCATCCATTTCAACTTTCGATGTTCGACACTTTGTGAGTGTTATGTGTATTGGATGCGGTTAGAAAATTTTTGAAGTTGAATCCCCGTAGAGAGTCTAAGTCGTCGATCTCGGTGCATGTTGAGGACCGTTGATCTTGATGCCTTTTGTTTCATCAATTTGCAAGTTTTGTGTATTTAGCAGAGTTAAGGTGAAAGAAAGGAAGAGATCGTTGAAGCCCAAAGCACCGAAATAGCATGTAACTCTTGTCGCTTGGTCACAGACCAGGGTCATATGCCATTTTATCCAGAGTGAAAGGGGATAGGGGACCCAAATTGATTTCAAAGGAAAAGGGGCTTAGTAAGAGCCTGAGGGTTTATTCTTGGACCGACACATGGAAAATTAAGGACCTGTGTAATATTTTAGGGGCTCAGCAGGGACCGAAAAGACGATTTGGCTCCCGATTGTGAATGATCCTAGACCAAGAGGTCGTGTAGACCCTAGAATATGATAAGGTTTACATCAAGTGGTATCAGATCTTAATTTTGTCTGCATGTAGTAGGAGAGAAAGGAATTTTTTTTTATGATATCATCAAGTGGTATGAGAGACTAATTTATGTCTATAGATTGTAGGCAAAGGAGGAAAAAACAAGGTGCAATGCTCTATGAATATTGTTGCAAGGTGTGAAACATACAGGAGACAACTAGGAGGGTTGTAGGAGAAAACCAATAGTTCTCTCAGTTGCAGAGAAGATGAAGTAGAAAACCAAGTGGGTTGAAGGAGAATAATTGGTTGCATTCATGAAGGAAAAGGAGTAATATGGCTACTAAATTCCATAAATGGGGTTAGAAAAAAATACCACCAACAGGCGAGTAGCATATAGAAGGATAAAGAGATCAAGGAGATCTAATAAGAGCTTGATAGGATGATGTTGAAGATGCAATAGGAAGCAAGAGGAAGTTGAAGGTATGAATGGACCTTGAAGCGAAAGGTAAGGTGGCATGTCCAACAATTGGTTTCCAGGAGGCAGCGATAGGTATTGAGGAGGTGGTTGAGGTATGCTGAAAACCTCAATGCCACAGAAGAGGAAATGGTTTGATTTTGTGAGCCAAAGTTTGGAAGGAACCTCGGTGATGAGGAAGAGAGATCAAGAAAAGATATCGTATACTGCCAGGAGGTCAAAAGTGAAATTTCATATTTCCAGGTGGGAAATAAGAAGAGATCGGTGGAAGATCTCATAAACTGCCAAGTGGGCATAGGTGGTAATGCATATTTCCAAGAGGAAAATGAAATTAGATCACTTAAAAATCCCATAGACTGCCAAGAGGGTCGGAGTGAAACCTTGTGTTTCCAGGTTGGCAAGGAGGATGAGGTGAGACTGTCTGAAAGTCTTGGGAACTCAGAGGAGAGGAGTTCATATCATCAAGGAGTACTGACAGAGGAGGATCAGAGGCACATTATGATCATTGGAGGAATCGATATATTCATTCCAAGCATCCCAACAGAGGCCAATGCACATTTCGAAAGTGAAGAGGAAATACAACCAACAAAGATTCTCATAGAGGATATTGAGCAGGAGAAGACATTGAAATCTTCCCATGAGATGGAAGAAGAAGAAGAGAATTCAGAATAATTGCTCAAAATTTTTATCAAAGAACATGAACAGGAGATGACTGCATAATTGGATCCTACAGTAGAGGAGAGAACATGGATTTTTCTAATCTGTGTGAAGAGTTGGAGACCATGACAGAAAGAAAAATGTCAGAAGGGATAGTTGAGTAGAATCTCAGTAAAATTGTTGAAGAAGTGAAATTTGCAATGGAGTGGAAAGCTAATTCCACAAGAGATGAAATCAACACGGGAGATCAGGATGATCTTCCCATTTATTTGCGTGAAGAATTTGAGGCTCTGGAGGAAATGGTAATGGCATAGAGCCAACGCATCCAACAAGTTAAGTTGGAATTGGATGATGAAGAAGAGATGTAGTAGAGAATACTACAAAGGAGGAGCCAACCAATGGACCAACTGGACAGAGTAATAGAGTAGATATGAAGGTTGATGTTGAATTCATCAGAGGACACAGTCAGCAACAAAGAGAGGATGATTACAAGAGAGCCTATAGCAACAAAGAAGAGGAGAAGATGGTCAACTCCAAATTTAGATTTGGAATCCTAGAGGATCTCGACCTCAGCAGCAGAGGAGACATGAGGAGGATCTCATGTTTTTTTCAGTGCAGGAGTATGATGCAGGAGCATCGCTCCCCCTAAAAAAAATTTCTAGCACATCAACACACATGGAGGAACGAGTTCTGAGGAAATAGAGGCACCAACCCTCTCATTTTGAACCCATATTTCAAATTTTTAATGTAATTAAATGGAATTAAGTGTTGTAAGGATCAGGGAAAGAAGATCCATGTGCCTTTGTACAATTTGCATGTTAAGTAGCCTTTAATGGTTGACAGGTTGATAGGATTAGTTATGATGCGTACTAGATGTCCATTCATTATAATAGAATGCAATTCAATGTGAGTAGAAGGAGGGAAGGCTTGAGGAGCCCCTCTTTTGTAAAAATATGTTGTATCAAAATTCATGAGTGTCATGAGTGATTTGTTGATGAGCGAGTTGAGAGAGATCAAGAGAGGAGAGGAGAGAAAGAGTCGAAGACTCTGTTGTAGTCCATCCTTTGTAAATATTTGTACAAAAGAATTCATAATTAATACAAAAGAAGTTTTTCCTGCATATGGGATTTCTGTGTTTTTAGGTGTGATGAATGTTAACTTTATGAATGTTTCCTCTGTTTATTCATTGTAGATGTGCAAGTACGTTACATTTGCACGTCTATATAGACTTCTCTATATTTGTGGATTTCTGAGTAGTTCTGGGCTCTTAGGCTTGTGCAAGGAGTGCACACCAGAGTGATTGAAAAATATGTGAAGCCAATGCAAGGAGTGCATTTAAACTATCTTTCAAGTTCAGAGAAGAGTGTGTCAGGTGGGAACACCAGAACAATTTAAAACTCATAAAGGAGAAATAGTGTTAGGGAAGGCCTATTAGAGTTACTAAACACTCTGAAGAAGACATACCTGAGTTATTGAATACTTTGAGGGATCTGCAAGGAGTGCATTAACCAAGAGTAAGAAGTGCACGAGAACTCTATTTCGAGTTTTGGGAGAAAGGTTTCCAAGAGGGCACACCAGAAGGTAAATCTTGGGAGGAGCAGTGCAAGTCTGCACAGAGAGTGCAAGGAGTGCATGAGTGAATTATCAGAATTCAGGACTCAAGGAGGTGAGTGTAAGGAGTGCACAAAACCAACATGTTTTTGAAGTGTCGGTAAAATCTCAGAAGGAAGAGAGAACATAGCAAGGATAATGTTGAAGGAACACTCTAAAAGTGTTTGTGAAGCTCTAGAGGATGAGCGAAGAAGTGTCGATAGGGCACAAGAATAAAAGGTTGAGACCCTTAGGACTTGAGTAAATTGAACTCTCAATGGAAATAGTGCAAGTGTGCACAAGGCCTATGCAAGGAGTGCAAAAGTTAGAGATAGTATGAGTCCTAGACTATGAGGAAAGTGCAAGGTGAGTGCAAAGAGGACTTATTTCAAAGTCCAAAGCTCGGGAGGAGCAGATTCTTCGGAACGCAAGTAGAGGCCAAATAGAAAACCCTGCAGGTGAGAAAGATTGAAAGGGTTGGGCCCCTTTGAATTTTAAACCATTTCAAGATCAGGAGGTATAGCACAATCCGAGGAGTCATGCTTTCCGAAGAAAATATCAAAGGCCAAACCTTTGAATTTGTTGATAAATCCTTCTTTTGAATGAAGGAGAAGTGTGTAGAGGAGGAGAAGCTACAACAACTATTAGATTTGTTGTTGGGAGCAATATGTATTGTTATATATGAGTCAACACTCAAGGAGGAGTGCAGAAGGAGGAGAATAGATACTCATCATTGTATCTAGGCACGAGGATCAACAATCATCCGATCCAGGTAATTTGTACAAGGTTTAACCCTCTGCACCCTTTGAACTTCATTAGTTTGGAGATTTTTCAAGCTTCTGTATCGAAGCAGACAAGATCCTCGAAGTCCCCAAATCCATAATGAATCAGGATCATCTATTTCAAGGATGCACGTCAGCAGACCAAATAATTTCCAAATCCTCAGTGCTCCGGGGGAACAAACACACAGGGTGTACAGAGTCGGGAAGACCCAAAGCTTTGAAATCCTAGATCACATCGTATCCATCGGTGCAGAGTACACATGTTAGTGTATCGTTGATTTTGAAAGACCAACCATCCCTGACAAAAAAGGTTAGGAGGGGCCAAATCCCCCAGAGTTCCAAACAATGAGGCTCATCTCCACCGTTGATCTCGGTGGACATGTGTCACCAGATCCAACACTCCGGAGGAGAGGAACTCTAGAGGAAAGATGGATAGAAGCAGTTAGGGTTGAGAACTCCTGGAGGTTAGAGTTCATCCGAGTCATCCATCATCGAGGACACACGTCGTCATATTAAGAGATCCAAAGGATAGACACTTCGGGAGAATAGAGGTAAGCAAGGTCCAATCTCTTCATAGTCCCGAAGTTCGGAGTTGATCTGGATCGTTGATCAGAGGAAGGAAATGTCTTCATATATCCGGAGGTCCAACACTCTAGAGGTTCGGCACTCCAGAGGAAATAGAGTGAAACATTGTGAGGGTTCCCGAAAGCCAGAGTCCATCCTAGTCATCTTTTGGACGAGGACACATGGAAACAGATCCCATAGTTTGGGGACGTGGCACTTTGACGAATTTGTGTCATCAAGAAGATAGGGAGAAAACTCCCAATGTCCCAAAAAGCATCTTGTTCATCGTTTGGATAAGATTTGTGGGCCATTGATATTTTTTCCATTTGACTCTCAACCATTTCATCATTTTGACGTCTTGAGATACAAAGGGATGTGTGTGTTGGGTGTAGTCAAAAGTCGTCAAAGCACAAAGAAAAGAGATCTGGACAGTCCATCTATCGAAGCTTGAGAACTTTCGATTTGATGCTTGGGCGTATTCATCAATCCAAATATTTGGGAAACTTGTTAAAAAGTGTTGTGGAAAAATCACCGAAGCCCGGAGTGTGAAAGAGGAGTAGATTCGTCGATTAGGGGAGGATATGCCAGACGTTCGATCAACCATTTCGGTGTTCGGTGTTCGACACTTTGTGAGTGTTATGTGTATTGGACATGGTTAGAAAATTTCCAAAGCCGAATCCCCGTGGATATTTTGATTCGTCGATCTCGGTGCCTGTTGAGGACCGCTGATCTTGCTTTCTTTTGTTTCAGCAGTTCACAATTTTTTGTATTCGGCAGAGTTACGGGGAAATAAAGGCAGAGATCATTGAAATAGCGCATAGTTCTTGGTGCCTAGTCACAGCCGAGTGCTATATTCCATTCCACTAGAGTTAAAAGGGCTAGGGGCCCAAAATTGATTTCAAAGGCAAAGGGGCTTAGTAAGAGCCCGCATGTTTATTATTGGACCTACATATGGAAAATTAAGGACTTGTTTAATGTTTTGGGGGATCAGTAGGGCCCGAAGAGCTGATTTGTCTCCCGATTGTCAATTATCCTAGAACGAGAGGTCGCGCGGGGACCCTAGGAGAGGATGGGGTTTGCATCATATTAATACCATCTTTTGTTACAAAGGGAAAAAGTCAATTAGATCTATGCTATGAGTTCTCTTTTATAAGACAAGAGAGAGACTCTTCAATTCTCATGAATATTCATTTCATTTTCTTTCCATTTCTTTTAGCACATTTCAAAAATTAACATATGAGTTTTACAAAGAGAAAATGAACAGACCCATGAGTCATTATTTTCATCCTAAAATAGTTTACAAATGATATTCATTTTAAAAAAAATCATTAACTATGTCCATTTGCATTATATTTTGTTCCTCAAAAGTTTTTGGGTGTTTTTGTCTTCTTCCTACTGATTAAGATTCTTCTAGATTATTCTCCTTTGTATTGAATTTACATGGATATATCCCTGGCTCAATTTTGTCTCTTGTATCTTGAGATATGACTTCTTGAAATCTGCTTAGCCGATTCTTCAATTTGATTCGGGTTCTATCTACATTTTTCATTTTTGGACCTTTCTTTCTCTCAGTATGTCAACACTTGATATCCCACCCTATTCATCTCTTCTCCAACTTTCACTCGTATCTCTAGATACGACTATTTGAGGATGGTATGGTCAATTTTCCCCAGAAATCCATAGTCTAGTATTTTTCACATTTTTGGATGTCTTCTATCCATTTCTTAACCTAGATACCTACACCACGGTGTTCCTCTATTTGATACATTTCTAACTAGGTATCACATGCATCATTTCCTCACCTGTAGAAAAATTTATGGCCATTTAAAAATTGTCACTCATCATCCATTGATCAAACTCGTGGGTTAATCTTGGCCATTGATTCTTGAACTAGATCAATGGTTCTAGTCAATTTTTTATTGAACCCAAACTAGAGTGGAGTGTGTGTGTTCATAATTTCATATTGGAGTCTTCCTAACTCCTATCCCATTCTCATTATGATGCATCAACTCCGAGAGTGAGATCTGGTCGTTCAATATATCTAGAATCAATCCCGCCAGTCCATCGGAAGAGTCATTTCACAGCTTGTTCCAATGCACCAATGAAAAGGTATAGAAGAATATTCCACCTTCAATTTCCATGTTGAAGGTTAAATCCTAACAAAATTGATGACGTGTATTCGAAGATGATTATTCGATGTCTAGAAAAATTGTGAAGTTTCATGGTATTGAGGAATATTCCCTCATAGCTCTATTTTTCATGCATTGGATTTGGATTTTCCTTTCATGGATGATCAATGGTCATGATTAATAGTTTTTCAAAGTCTGAAAGATACCATTTGGATCCTTAACTATGACCATTTGAAGCTGCACCCCAAATATTGTTGCATGAGAAAGACTCAATCATACATTCAAGAAAAATATCGACGGCTAGGGAGAGTTTCTCTCTAATAATTTGATCTAGGTTTAAGGTTGCAGAATTTTGTAAATAAATAAGTCATGGTTCTAGTGTTTGGTCGTATGGAAGGAAAAGGGGCCTAGTACCCAATTGGACCTGTGAATTGTCTACTGAAATGTCAACGAACCGTTCTGCAGTGCAAAAGACTAGTCACAAAGATTCAATTCAAGGTCATGAAGAAAAATTTTCCATCAAATATTCATTGATAGACTTTTTTATGTGGGTAATGTATTTGTGAGGCTATCAGAGAAGAAATCTTCCAATGAAGAGTGTGAATGTCATGGAAGATGAAGCTTTGACATCATTTTTGAAGTATGTGATCGGAAGGCTGGGAGGACATGAAGTGGGTAGATCTTGATCATGAGGAGGATAGATAATGGGTTCCACATCAATACCACGTCGGTACCACATGGGATGGAACAAGTGAGAGGGAACCATGTGGCAGTGGGTTGGAAAAGGTGAGTGAATACTTAGGAAACTTTAAGATTCCATAACTTTCAATCCGAAACTCAGATTTAAGTATGGTTTATTAGAAAAATAGGATCGCAGAGAAATAAAATTAAACAAATGCGTAAATAAAACACAAAAGATACACAGTACAATAGAGACATAGATATACATGGTTCACGCATTCTGGGCTATGTCCACCAGAGAAATTTCTAGGTCCTTCCTTTTTATTATCTAGCAAAATGAAGGGATACAACCTACATCAGTCCTGTTGTAATTTCCTCTTCTTTCTCTCACGGTCTTCTCTCTCATAATACAATAATTACTCACATACACATCTGCAATACAATTCCCTCATAAAAGAGGGTTGCCTTCTAGGGTAAAAAAACCTAACATAAATTCTACTGTCAGATCTGTGACCTTATATGGAACGGTCCAGATTGACTATTAAATTGCAATATAAATTTACAAGGAAACATTTCTTTCATGGACTTCTCCCTCAAACCGTAGTTGTGGGAATGATCCCCCTTGGACCTCGCAGGGGGGGAAATCCCCCCCCCTGCAACCCCACCACTTAGAGGGGTGTACATTCTTCATGGGGTATAAACATGACCGAAAACCAAAGACCTATGAATCAGGAAGATAAAAAGGCTCCACAACCAACATGGTTATAGTCATTGAAAATATCTCGACAAGAATAATCCAACTATGAGATTTGGTTAGAGAGAATAATAGAGGAAAATAAAGATAAAACCCAATAGTCCCTGGGCCTAGGTTTCAGGAGAGAGGGAAGGCCAAAAGAAGAATTTGGTAGCGATCAATCCAAAGAGGCTTGGGGACAGGTCTGTAGGAAAGGTGGATCCTATAGCCATGGAATCTCAGGACCTCAGTGAAATCAAAAAAGAGGAGGCTTGGTAAGGATCAAATTCAAGGTTCTATAAAATGATCAATAGATTCCCCCACAGGCCTCTGAAACCTTGTCTTTCAAAACAAAAGAATGACATCAACCATGCAATCAAAAGAATACTATCCAATACAATAAAAAATATATTCCTTTCCTTTAAACCAACTTATAAGAGATTGTTAGCTTTATTGAACAATAATATGGTGATTGTAGATGAGTGTCCTAAGATTACATAAGCTAATACAAAGAAGAAGAGTAGAATCCATATGCGAGAGTAAAATTATGAAGTCATGAAGCATAACATGTCAACAAGAGGATGAAAAATTTGAATTATCCAATAAAAAAATTATTAGCCACAACCTCATCTAAGACATGCAATAGAACATCAGGCCTTGCAGCCACATAGAATCATCAAAAACTTCAAAATCAACGAATATTTTGAAACAAACGTAAACAAAAAATTATATGTAAATAAGAATCATGAAGAAATTTGAAATCATCATATTGAAAGGAATAATCAACACCCATCAAAAACAATCATCCAACTAGATAAATCCTCCAACTCCTTGAAAGTAGGAAAAGACATAACATTAGGCTAAAGCGGTAGAGGATTAGGAAATAGGATTGAAATTTTAGTAGGGAACCCCTTTCCTTTTGCTTTTAAACACAAAAAGATCAAAGCGGGTTTATGTGGACACAACATAACCTAATTCACATATAATCTCTAATCTCCCCAAATTCAAAGAACATTTCCATTTCTCCTATGGATTCTGTCCATTCCTCAAGATCTAAACTTCCATAATTGATACAAGTTTCAAGTTTAGTGTTACCTTTAGTACATATGATTGCTCACATCATTCTCTTCAACTATAATGTACTCCTGTTCTATTCCACTTCATCATAACTTTTATCCTACACAACATTGGCAATTTGTGTTCTCCGGGGTCTCTTCATGGCATCCATTCTTGCCATCATTGTCCTCCCCATTGCCATTTCCTCAAGGGAATCCATATATTTTGAAACCTATGGTCTCATGGGTCTTCCACAACCTCTTCTTCTTCACACCATTATTCTAAAACTATTTTTGGATCCCCTTATTCTCCAAATCCTAAATTCAACTTGCTTTGAATCCTATTGACTTAAGGAAATATACACATTAACATACACAACATAAATATCCAAAACACAATAGAAAATTAAACAATAATGAAAAAATAAGCATTCACAATATAATTTCATATATCAAAATAACACAAACCAGAAACACCCACACAGTGATACAATCTCTTTATTCATTAATATTGGTCATTGATATTCATTGTACCCTGTAGTTTTATTTACCTTCAACAGAGCCATGCTGGAACTTCACGCCCTTTCTGAACCTCTACTGACTCAAATTGAAATCCCATAAAAGTGTGACCTTCATGGCTGGGAGAAAACTTATACAATCAATGGGGTATACCAAGGGATTAAAACATTGCAATCATTATCATATTCATTTGGGTTCAACATTAATTTCCTCTCTGACTCCTAAATCCCAGAGGAATTACTTTATTCCATAGTTTGAATGAAGTGGATCCATGTAAGCGCAGATACCTTGTTAAATATTTTTATTGGTTTCCTCTACGATCTTGCTTAAACATCAATCGTGGACTCATACTTTATCCACTCTAGGAGTGAATTATACCTATGTCGATGGTTGACACATTTATGTTAGATCTCTGCGGAAAGTTGACACATGATTATATTGGATAACATATTCTTAGTATATTCATATCTCTTGGATATACAATGTGTAGACAACTTTGAGCAACATAGTTGCAAATACTGCACGACACAAAAAATTCATGACAGAACTTTCAAGACTTACCTCTCAATGGAAAAACTGCTCAATATACTGCGTTCTTTGATAAAACACTTAATGAAATGATTTCTTGACACAGAAACAACGCATTGCTATACTTAGCATATAAACTCATAAATACAACAGAACTTGTCAACACATAAAATACTTGATATTAATAACTTTGACACTACACGCTAATACAAAATACAATATTGTGACGAGCTTCTACTCCAACAACTTCTGACCTATTTCTGAACACACACATAGAGATTTTTCTCTCAAACTTCTCTAACTCCTCAGTTGTTGCTTCTCTTCCTATCGAATATTCTCTTTGTTCTATGTCTACATTATGTATATCGACTTCCTATAGACTCAGACTTATATAGATAATGACTGAGACTTCTTCTATAAGTAAAACATAATCAAACTTTAAAGATGAAAATAAATTCAACTAACTTCTACCTACTTAACAAATCTCGAGAAAGATAAAGATTGGCTTTATTAAATAACTCCCCTACTTGTCGACTAACAAAACTAAGTTTGCATAATTTGTATTTGCAAATTAATTGACTGACAAATCGCCAGAGACGTAAATCTCATCAACTTGTAATTACTATTTTCAACACTCCCCCTTAATTATAAGTAGGTGGGATTACAAAACATTTACATCAAAAATTTGAAATTGCATAAACTTTAAATCATCTTTCACTGTGCAGACTCCCAGACTACTCCACAGATGCTAAAATACATCTCTTGCTAAAGCTTTTGTAAAATTGTTTGCAATTTTTCCTTTAAACTTGCAAAACTCTAAACAAATCTCTTTGTTATTCTTTAATTCTCTGATAAAATGATACCTTGTATCAATGTGCTTGGTTTTATTGTTAAACACACAATTCTTTGATAACATTATGGTTGAATTGTTGTCACAAAATATTGTAGTTGGTTCTTGTTTTTCCTGCAAGAAATATTTTAACATTCTCATCCAAACTACTTGACAAGATGTTCTTGTAGTTGTGACGTACTCTTCTTATGCTGAAGATAGAGTCACTATGGGTTGCTTCCTTGATTCTTGTGACACTATACATGTTCCAAAATAAAATGTGTACCCATAGGTACTTTTCCTTTCATCTATGTTTCCTCCACAATCATTGTCAATGTATCCAGTAAGTCTGAAATCTTCTAAAGTAGAATACATAATTCCAAAATCTTTAGTTCCATTCACATATCTCAAAATTCTTGTTCTTGCCTTCCAATGTGATTCTTTTGGAGTTTCCATGAACCTTGAAATGAGGCTCACTCCATACATAATATCAGGTCTTGTTGTTGTTAAATACATAAGACTTCCTACCAATCTTTTAAACATTGTGGGATCCACCTTAGATCTGTCATCTTCTTTGTTTAACTTCAATCATGTTATGATGAGTGTTGGCGCTACTTTGGAATTTATCATATTGACTCTTTTCAATATTTCATGTGCATACTTAAATTGTGAAATAAATATACCATCTTCGTACTGGTGAACTTCAATACCCAGAAAATATCTCATAATCCCTAAATCAGTCATTTCAAATTCATCCTTCATCACTGACTTCAATTCTTCTATGCCAAAATCACCTATAAAAATAAAATCATCTACATATAAGAAAACAATTAACATGCTACCTTGCTTATTTGATTTGATGTACAGTTTTGGATCACATTCACTTCTTCTAAATCCATTCGGAATGAGGTAGGAATCTATGCAATTGTACCAAGCTCTGGGAGCTTTCTTTAACCCACACAGTTCCTTCTTCAACCTATACACTTTGTTTTCTTGTCATGGAACCTCATAACCTTGTGTTTTCTCCACATATAATTCTTCTTGTAAATGTCCATTCAAAAATGATGAATTTGTATCTATTTGATAAATTGGCCATATATTCTACGCAAAAATGGCTAACAGAGTTATGACTGTGTCCATGCATGTAACATGTGCAAGTGTTTCATTGAAATCAATTCCATGTTGATGTTTAAAATCTCTTGCAACTAATCTTGCTTTGTGCTTTTGCACATCTCCTTCTACATCTTATTTGGTTTTATAAATCCAATTGACACTTATCGCATCCTTGTCTTCAGGTATATCTACCAACTTCCATGTCTGATTGTTCTCTATGCATCTGATTTCTCCATCCATGTTTTGTTCCCATACATCATCTTTGACAGCTTCTTCAAAATTTAATGGATCATCTATTTGTGAAAACAAAGCAAAAAATGAAAAATGAATTTGGTGTGTCAATGTTATAGATGTTGCACAAACTTGTTATCTTCCTTGGTAAAAAGCTTGCTAATGTTGGATCTAGAGATGTAGAACTACTTGGACTGCTTGCTGGAGTTTATTGCGCTCTTGGTGTAGTTTGCACACTTGCTGACCTCAGTGGAGTAGATTGTGTTGGGATTTGTGTCTCAATTCTAGGAGCAGAAGGAACTACACACTGACTTGTACATGGTGTTTGAACCACTTCTTCTTATTCTGTGTCATCATGCTCAATAATTTTGACTGTCTTTGCTATGCTTCTATCCCATGCTTCATTTTCCACAAACTGAACATCGCTATTGATTATCAGTTATCTTGCGACATGGTCATACATATTGTATTCCTTTGTATCTTCATAGTATCCAAAAAAATTACATTTTTTTCCTTTGTTATCTAGCTTCTTTCTCAACTCATCTGGAACATGTGCATATGCGACACAATCAAAAAAATTTAAGTGTGTCACATTATGCTTCATACATGTCCAGGCTTCTTAAGGAACTTTGTTTTTAATACTCTTTGTCGGATATTCATTTAACAAATTTTTGGCTGCCAACATACTGTGCACCATCTCTATGATGGTTTGGTTCTTCCTTTTTGCGACACCATTTTGTTGTGGTGTATATCGCGCGGTAAATTGCTTGTATATGCCATGAACTTTAAAAAAGTTTTGAAACTCTCTTGAAATGTATTCACCTCATTTGTTCTATCAGAGCACATTCTATCAAAGAATTTTATATCAGAACAAGCTTACCAGATAAACAACTCTGTCATAAAGTGAAAATATGGCCTCTACTTCAAATCTGCAACCTCCCAATTTTACAGGAAATAATTATTAGTTATGGTCTTTGACCATGAAGGAATTATTTATGGGTCAATATGTATGGGAGATAGTCGAGAATGGCTATGTGGGACGAACAGATAAGGCAACGTACAATGCTCTCACACAAGTTGAGAAGGATGTTTTGAAAGATAAAAGGAAGAAGGATGGAAAGACGATATTTTACATACATCAAGCCATGCATGAGAGCATAATCCCAAGAGTTTCATCAACAAAGAAAGCCAAATAAGCATGGGACAAATTACAAACCTCTTATCAAGGTATGGGCAAAGTCAAGACTTCAAAACTACAAATTCTTAGAAGAAAAATTGAAACTCTGTCAATGAAAGACTCAGATTCAGTAGATTCATTTTATACCCGTGTTATTGGCCTGATAAATCAGATTAAGTCTCATGAAGAAACCATAGAGGACATAAAATTTGTTAAGAAGGTACTTAGGAGTGTTCCTCCTAAATTCGATACCCTAGTTGTGACTTTGGAAGAAATCAAATACCTGAGTCAGTTTAGTCTAGATGAATTGCAAGCTACCCTCATTAATCATGAACACAGATTAAATAGGTCAAATATGTCTTTAGAAAATGCATTTTATGCGCAGACATCTATAAGCCATGGAAGAGGAAGGGGGGGAGAAAACTATAGAATCAGAGGAAGAAGTTTTTTCATAGGTGGATGTAGTAGCAGTCCTGAAAAAACTGTTGGAAGAGGACAAAACCCAAATACCAGTCAATCAAGTAGCTAGAGAACTGATAAATCAAAGATTCAATGCCATTACTATAAAAAGTAAAGGCATTATGCCTATGAGTGTAGGAAGAGAGAGTATAATCAGAAACAGACACACAATGCAAATAGTCCCTCCATTCCTATATTTATGGCACGTGCTGAAGAAATGCCTATATTTTCCCAGTTGAATGCAATGTTTCCCATTAAATTCCTTGTGACATATGGTATCTATATTCAAGCTTCAGTAATCACATGACAAGAGACATAGATTTTTTTTTCTAGTTTGGATAAGTCAGTCCAAACCAAAGTTACACTTGGAACAGACATCCAAGTCATTCTCTTAGGAAAATGAAGTATTAACATTTTAACTAAACAAGGAGAATAAAAAGTTATTCTTGATGTATATTATGTTTCTGGTCGAAAGAATACTTTGATGAGAACATGACAATTGTTACAAAAAGGATATAGAATCTACATGGAAGATAATCACTCTGTGATTATGGACAGATATCCAAGCAATCAACTTATTGCAAGAATCCAGATGACAAGTAACATAATGTTTCCACGTACATTGAAGCCAACCAAAAAGAGAAACACATCGCAAGTTGTTGGCAATGCAAAATATGCACAGTCTAACACTGCATTCAAAGCATAAAGAAAAGAAGTAATTGCGTGCAGTTCTGAAGAAGGAAAAGGTAGTGTGCGCAGTGTAACCAAGAAATAAGAAGACACTGGCGGAGAGATGCTTGAAACATTCTGATCTAAAGTACAAGATGATTCCTGGCTATGGAATTTCATATATGGACATTTGAACTTTGGAGGTCTAAAGCTGCTACACACAAAGGATATTGTAAAAGGTTTTTCATTAATAGAAAAACCAGAAAGAATATGTGAAGGCTGTATTTTTGGAAAGCAACACAGAGAATCATTTCTAGTTGGCAAGTCGTATAGAAAAAAATCTCCACTGGAAATTGTACACTTAGATATTTGTGGACCAATGCAAACACATTCTATAGGAGTCAATACATATTTTTTGACATTTATTGATGAATTCTCAAGAAAGACATGGATTTGTTTCCTAAATAATAAATATGATGCATTGGGTTGTTTTCAGTAGTTTAAATCACTTGTGGAGAAGCAGAGTGGTTATTACATCAAGGTTCTAAGAATTGACAGAGGAGGTGAATACATTTCAAAAGAGTTTCAGAACTTTTTAAAAGTTCATGGCATTTACAAGCAATTTACCACGCGGTATACACCACAGTGGAATGGTGCCGTAGAAAATAAGAATCAAACCATTGTGGAGATGGCGCCCATTATGTTGGCAGCCAAACATTTGTCAAATGAATATTGGATTGAGGCAGTAGCAACTGCAGTATACATCATGAACAGATGTCCGACAAAGAGTGTTAAAAACAAAGTTCCTCAATAAGCCTGGACAAGTATGAATCATAATGTGATACACTTAAAAGTTTTTAGTTGTGTCACATACACGATGTTCAGTTTGTGAAAATGAAGAATGGGATGGAAGCATATCATAGACCGTCAAAATTATTGAGCATGATGACACAAAAGAAGAAGTGATTCAAACACTATGTACATGTCAATGTTCAATTCCTTCTACAGATAGAACCTGCTCTAATACAACATGATCAAATAATTTTAAACATTATGAGGTCTATTCTTCCCTAGCAACCCAGAGTCTACTATGTTTTTAGTATATTCATATCCAAGACTCGTAATAGTCTATTCTTCCCTCGGAATGCAGAGTCTATTGTAACACGAGAGCTCCCGTCTCTTTAGTTTTAGGGTTACCACGACGTCACTGCAAACCAATAATTAGTACAAGAAATCGTCGAAGATTAAAACTTGTGAACGGACTGATACTACATGCAGGACAATCCACCATAAAAGAAATAAAACAAATAAAGGAAACCGAATTTAAGTAAATGTGCAGGATAACTAGTTCGACTAGCGACCCTCCTGCATTTCCTTTCATTTCCTGGTGGTGAAGAATCTGCGACACGAGAAACATCATCATTAAATAGTAAACACAACTGAAATTCCCCATTCCCCGTGTTTCTTTGTATGATGCCTGGCTGAATAGGCGAGGAGCTATTTGGAAACCCACAGATTCAATCCTGCAGATACATGGTATTTGAAATGATAATAAAAACATTTGTAGCATAGCTTCATTATATCGTGTCCGTAGAGTTCTTTGTAGTACGCAAATGTTATTCCTAGCTAGGGTACTCTTCTTATTTTGCTAAAGATCCTAATAATAGTATCTTCATCATACGTTTCACACCTTTCCTCTCTGGTGTCATACAATGTCTTGGCATCGCACCTGTTATCGTTCCTGACAATTGATCCCTGACACTGGCCTCTGTGTGCACCCTTGAGAAGTGCTATAATAGGTTGTCATGGGTGGATTACACCAAAAGATTGAATAAAGTAGCCTAAGAGTTAAATTTGTAGATGTTTCATCAATTCCAACCAGAGATCCCGGGCCATTAAGGATTCATATACATTTAGGACTTTAAGTTTTTGCAGCATTGTGCGGAAAACTAGAGCTTTTGTGTCCCTCTAGACACTAAAACATCCATTCTAATTTATTTATATTTGTTTAAGGATGGAGGGGCGAATTACCTATAGATACAGTTGTATAAACTCATGCGTAAATATAAAACAAACCGCAAGATGAGATTTCTTCCATTGCTTCAATAAGAGAAGGAGAATACATCAAAAAGCCTGCATGGGTTTTTTGAAGATGAATTTTATAAGGAGAATACATCAAAAAACATGCATGGGTTTTTTGAAGATGAATTTTATGAAGGAAATATAAATACACATAAGAAATATCCAAATAAGAACTATTTAAAACTAGGTTTACTAATAATAGATTTTGACAACTCATCTCTTTTAAAGCTTTCTAGAGTTGAAGGATCTAGATTTAACTAGATCTAATTGAGAGTCTTTTAGGACTCTCTAAAATTAGCTAGAGTGATAATCTTCTAACACTCCTCTTTAATTACAACCACTAACAATTTTAACACTTGTTGGAAGATTAGTTGTTGTCATTGATGTCAATCCTAGTCATGGGTTTTTGACCACAAGATTGATAAAGGTATTTGGACATGAAGGACAATGCACATGCATATACAACACCCATGAATGGATAGTATACATTATGTTGTTTCCGGTGATATGTGGCACATCACGTGGATCCTCATGGTTGAGGAGAAATGAATTTTTGAAGATGACAAAGTGAATTGAAGAAGGAAGTACATGTAAGCCCTTAAGATAATTAAAGAAAAGAATTACAAAATAAGAAAGTGTCAGGTTGGCCCTAATGTTAAAATGAAGTGACATAAATGGTATAAATAAACATCATTATACATTCATTTTGATACAAGTCGAATTTCAGAGGAAATAAGCAGTAAAGAAGGTTGGATTTCAAGGGAGGATGAAGTCTTTTCGTGATGTGTTCTAAGGTATGTTATCTTCATGTCATCTTACAATTTTTTCTATAAATTTTTTTTCTAGAACGATTCAAATGGTGAAATCTCTATGGTATTGAGAAGACATATCAAGGTACCTATGGTAAAAATTTCATCTCTTGATTCACTATAATTATGGAAATACACTATGTGGAAGATAGGGTTTGTGACCAGTCTTAAAGCTAGTCAATAAACAGGTGTTCCGAGTAAAACAATCATAACTTCTTCATCGAGAATCCAAATGACGTGGGACAAATTTCATTGAAAAGAGTGTGAACTTTGGTTTCTTGTGTGCGAGTTTCAGAATAGTATGTTAAATATTGAGCACGAGGCATTCTATACAAGTTCGGTCTCCTGAATAGACCAGAATTGAATAAAGTCTACCATTCTTTCTATAAATTTCTTTTGGGGAGGATTCAATGAGTGGAACTTAGAGGAGTTTCAGAGAATATATTGAGTAATATTATATATAGGATCAGAGTACTCCAAGAATTGAGTAATTACATAAATTGAAGAAGTCTCAAGAAGCATTATCAAGTTTTATGTAATGATTGGTTGATGGTGATGATTTAATGTAAAGTTTTATTATCTCTCATATATTCTTGGATGGAAGGAAGGGGCAAGGATAGAGAGTTCAACTCTCTCTTGATATTGGAGGATTGTATCTTCCTCTTGGAGGTTTATCCCTCCCTTTACATTTACAAGTTGTAGCTATCTTTGGAAGTCATTATTTCCCTTGAACAATAACTATTGATTATTTCTCATATATTGTGCATGGTGTATTGTGGTGTATTGGTGTAACTTTTATACTATTGTTCATTGCTCATTGAATATAGTTGAATGGTTTAAGTATAAGTTGAAAAAGGTTTTAAATTGTACTTGATATTGATTCACCCCCCTCTCAGTATCAACAATTGGTATCAGAGTAGGTTACCTTCAATACAGTTTAACCATTGGAAGGAATATCCTAAGAATAAATGGAAGACAAAATTCCAAATGGGATTCCACCATTTGATGGAAGCAATTTTGAATACTAGAGTAATAGAATGGAAAATTACTTGAAATCTCTTGGGGCAGATGTTTGGTTCTCAGTTGCTTCAAGATACAATTCTTTGAAGAAACCAAAGACTGCAACTCAGAAGGAAGCAAAAAGGAACAACAAATTGGCAATAGATACCATCCTGGATGGATTGACAGATTCAGTGAAATACAAGGTGGGATCATGTGCATTATCAAAAGAGATTTGAGACAAGCTACAAGACCTTTATGTAAGGGAAGACGAAGAAGAAGAAGAAGAAGAAGTTGAAGCAAATTACAACATCTCAGATTTCAAAGAAAAAAATAGAGGTAAGTTCTTTTTATTTAATAGTGGAGTAGGTCATGTTGAATTCGAATGTCCTCATCCAAGGATTGAAAGAAATGACACTGAAGAAGAAAATTCCAATGAAGAAGAAGAAAATCATGAAGAAAAAATTACTCAACAAGAAGATGAGAATCTTAAAAAATTGAAGCATGTTGAGATTGAAAATAGCAAGCTCAAAGACACGCAAAAAAAAATAAGAAGTGAATTGGGTAGTTGTGAAAAGACAGTTGTAATCTTGAAGAAAAAATTAGAAGACTTTGAGAAACTAAGAGAAGAAACCATTTCCTTGAAAACTCTACTCGAAGAAGAAAGAAGAATAGGAGAAGTAAGGAATGTC
>ML785080.1:212554-250967 GCA_009831015.1 Picea engelmannii | reverse complement strand
CCATTTCCTTGAAAACTCTACTCGAAGAAGAAAGAAGAATAGGAGAAGTAAGGAATGTCCAAATGAAGAAGAAAGAAGAAGATTGTGAGAAACTTGAACAAGAAATTGTCTCATTGAGGAAGAGCTTAAGAAACTCTCAAGTGACAAAATACTTAACACATCTTGTATGCATGGGTGAAACTTCATACAGAGAAGATGCAAATACCAACAAGAAGGTTGAAGAAATAGCCACACAGACAATTGATGAGAAGTGGACCAGGATGCCAGAAAGAAGGAATGATTACAAAAGAGATGAATATCCAAGAAGACCTCTTACCTTCAGGAATCAAAGAAGCTTCAATCAATATGAAGGAAACTACAGAAGAATAGATCATGAACCCAGATGGACTACATCAAAAAGAAGCCCACTTACTCCAAGGTATCAAAATTTCTTTCTTGGTCATTGTTATACTTGCAAACTTTTTGAAAATAAGACAATTAATTACAGAATCAATGAAAGGAACACATGCGCAAGAAACATGAATGGTGTAAATAGAAGATATGGAAATAATCACGGATTTGTCAATAGAAGTTATAATTCATTTTCCCCCTTGATGGACAAAAATATTGCATGCTACAAATGTAATTATCTTGGTCACAAAGCGCGAGATTGCAGATATATGAATGAAGATGTCCCTATGCCAACCATAGTATGGATAAGGAAAGAGATTCCAAATAATGAAGATTGTCGAATAGCATTGACCGCTGAAGAATGTAAAGAAGAAAATGAATGGTACATAGACAATGGATGTTCTTCACACATGACCAGGGATCAAGACAAATTCATCAGCTTGAAGAGAAAGGGTGACAATGTTGCATTTGGAGATGACTCATCTGCCAAAATACTTGGAGAAGGTATAGTAGAGCTTGGAAGAAAAAATGCAAAAGTAAAGAATATTCTATTGTTTGAAGACTTGAATCATAATCCACTCAGTGTTAGTAAAATGTGTGATCAAGGATACACTCTTACATTTGATTCCTGAAAATGTAAAATCAGAGAAAATAACTTAGGAAGATTGGTTGCAACTGCAACAAGAAGATCGAACAACATATACATCCTAGACATGAATAAGAGAGAGAAGGCAGAAGCCACGCAAAAGGATTCTAAGGAAGAAAAAGTCTCAAAGACCAAAAATAAGGATGGAGTATTATTGAGTGCCACATGTTCAGGGGGAGCAGCCCCAAAGAAAAAAGTTACATTTTTCCATTAAACTCAGGGGGAGTAGCCCTAACCTTTGCCATTGATGTCAAAGGGGGAGAGAAATTGGGATCATGATGATAGGGGGATCATGAGTGTTTCCATCAATAACAAAGGGGGAGATTGTTGGAAGATTGGTTGTTGTCATTGATATTAGCCCTAGTCATGGGTTTTGGATTGCAAGATTGATAAAGGTATTTGGACATGAAGGATAATGCACATGCATATACAACACCCATGAATGGATAGTATACATCATGTTGTTTCCGGTGGTATGTGGCATGTCATGTGGATCCTCATGGTTGAGGAGAAATGAATTTTTGAAGATGACAAAGAGAATTGAAGAAGGAAGTACATGTAGGCCCTAAAGATAATTAAAGAAAAGAATTACAAAATAAGAAAGTGTCAGGTTGGCCCTAATGTTAAAATGAAGTGACATAAATGGTATAAATAAACATCATTATACATTCATTTTGATACAAGTCAAATTTCAGAGGAAATAAGAAGTAAAGAGGGTCGGATTTCAAGGGAGGATGAAGTCTATTGGTGATGTGTTCTAAAGTATGTTATTTTCAGGTCATCTTACCATTTTTGCTATAATGTTTTTTCTATAATGATTCAGATGGTGAAATCGCTATGGTATTGAGAAGACATATCAAGGTACCTCTGGTAAAATGTTCATCTCTTGATTCACTACAATTATGGAGATACACTCTGTGGAAGATAAGGTTTGTGGCGAGTCCTGGAGCTAGTCAATAAACTGGTGTTCCGGTTAAAATAGTCATAACTTCTTCATCGAGAATCCAAATGATGTGGGACAAATTTCATTGGAAATAGTACAGACTATAGTTTATTGTGTGTGTGTTTCAGAATTGGATGTTAAATATTGAGTGCGGAGAATTCTACACAAGTTCGGTCTCCTGAATAGACCGGAATTGAATAAAGTCTACCATTGTTTCTATAACTTCATTTTGGGGAGAAGGAGTGAAACTTGGAGGAGTTTCAGAGAATACATTGAGTAATATTATATAACCATTAAATCTTTGACAATGCCTCCAAGGAATTACAAAAATCATAACATGATGACATCTTGATCTAAGTCTCAGTTAGGCCTTGAGTTCAATTAAATAAAAAAATTGTTTTATCTTATTTACTTCTACATGCCCGTGCATTTTGTACTCATCTCTCTACAAACTTTTTCTTCCTTTTGCTCCAAACTTTATATTCTGCATACCTTCATCTTTAATTAGATCTTCTTCTACATCTTCATGTACTTCAACTATTACTAATTGAACATCTTCATTTTATTTCATCTCCTCTTCCATTGTTGCAACAACTTCGATGGTTTCTTTCATTTTTGTTGTTCCTTCTTCTGCTACACTTACGAAAATTTTCCATACCCATTTTCATCTTCATCATACTTGGGATTTGCAATACACTCCCTAAGAAATGTTAATTCAACATCATAATCAAATTCAACATTTAATGCAACCTCATTCATGTCTTCAAAAACTTTCATTGCTAGATTACCCTCATATTTTGCTACATTTCATTTTCATATTCAACTTCAATTTCATCATCCACATTTGTATCAACAGATTCGACTTCACCATGCTCATGCTCTGCATAGAGTCACATTTTTCTTCTGCAATTTCTTCAACAAAATTCTTTGGAGTGTTCAATACAATTACAATATCCATGTCTCATTTATCTTCTTCTACTTCACCAACTTCTACAATTATTTTTGTAATGTCAACAATAGTCACTTCATCAACAACTACAATGCTTTGTGACTAAGCTTAATGCTAATTGGTGTTGCTCCCCATTTCACTATATGTCCTCTCCAGAATATCCCAGGCTTCTTTGGACCGGGTTGTTGCTACAATTTTGGGAAGAATGCTCTCATCCAAGTGTTATTGAATGAGAGACAATAATGTTGCATCATCCTTCTTGTTTTCTAAGAGCTCTTCTAATATTGAATCATGGTCTCATAGGTTTCTTGATTGAAGGGTTCTTCAAACCCATTCAACACAATATCACATAAATCTTCTGCACATAGTTTGGTTCTCATCTTAATTGCCCAAAAACCATATATTTTTATCAGAGAAACTAGGAGGTGGTGGCATGTAAGAACTATTGCACAGATCCATGTAATAAGTCATGAATGCAGCATTCAAGGTCATCATTTTGATTTTTTCATGCAAAAATACACTTACCTTTCCTCTACCACACTTGGGGTTTCTGGGATATGAGACCCATGGAGGAAATAAAAACCAAAACAATACCCTTTGCTCCAACCTTTCTCTGATTGTTCTTGGACCAAACACATTGTCACCAATTTTTGAAACAAAAAACCATGTTCATCAACACCGCCACTCATGGAAAGCATCACTAGCATTCATCTCCATCTCAAATCAAGTAATATTAAGGATTTTGTTGATCTTTGGAGGTTGATTCATTGTTGTGCAATCATGTGATCCTCCTTTGCTAAAAATATATTGAAAAAACATTGTTCCTTTACACTTCTTATGAGTTGGGACACTATGTTGTACCAAGCAATCTCATCCTCCTCATGGAATTTGATGTGCCTTTTCCTCAAACTACAAGCAAATATTTGGGTGGATTAAGCAGATCTGTACATTAATTCTCTAGACCGTTTTGAAGGAGATGAAACAAGGTATCAATAAAAAAGAATGTTATAACATAGATTGTAATACAATATGAACTTTGATTAATGATGCTCAGAACCTTGATTCTCATCTCTTGTAGGAAGATTTACACACACAAAAAAATCAAGTTTCACCTTACTCTTTCTAACTCACAATTAATTCAAGCCTTCTCCTAAAAGAGTTAAGCTTGCCCAACTTTGATACCATTTTGAAAGAGAAAGGAGAAGTGAACTATCTGCAAGTGTATAAACTCATGCATAAACACAAAACCAAAGATAACTTGCAACTCTTAAATCTTTATTTTGCAACTTACCAAATAAAGTTGTAACTCTTAAATCTTTATTTTACAACTTAAGATAAGGATATATAAGTACACATAATAATGATCCAAATAAGAACTATGGTTTACTAATAACACATCTTGACAACTCAGCTCTTCTATCTTCTAGAGTTGAAGGATCTAGGTCTATCTCTAGAACTCTCAAAGATTGAGTAATAATATTCTAATACTCTCTAAGATTAACATGAGTAATAATATTCTAATAGTTGTTATTTGAATATTATAAAATACATTATATATTGAAGTTCGTGTAATTCTTGATGTCGTTAAATACCCATGAGAGAAGTTTTGAATATCTTCCCACTCTGGTTGCGGAAAATGTAGCAACTTTCAATTCAATGAAACATGTTTACTTTCTTCGGATGCAAACAAACATATTTAAATTCAATTTTGTTTTGAATATGGACAGTTTATTTTAACTCAATGAAATATATTTATTTATATTTATCTTTTTCCTATGTAAAATATGGTTAAGAACATGTGTTTCCTCTTAAGAGGTTACAGGTTCTCTCTTCCAATTACTTTATCTTATATAAATCCAAACATACAAGTGTCCAACAGATCATAAAAGGATTTACTCAAATTTAGTTATTTATTTATATTTATTTATATGGATTTTTAACATTTTGGTTTGGTGCACACGGGTTCTCTTTTTAGAGTCAATTAAAGTTTCTTACATCTATTTTTATTCTAAAAGTTATTAGAGGTGCACATTTTTTATTATTTTTAACTATGATGTAAGATGTTTTATAAATATATAAATGGATATTATTATTATTATTATTATTTAATATATATTATATTTTTATTCCATAAAAAATATAATATAGTATAAAGTAATTTTATTTATGTTTATGGAAATTTTGTAAAATTTATTGAAATAAAAGTTAAAAAAGAATTGTATTTATATTTTTGATGAAAAAAACATTTCAAATTATAATATAATCATTTTTTAAAATGTTTTAAAATATATATATATATATATATATATATATATATATATATATATAACATAATTTTATATTCATTTAAAAAAAAATTGCTTTTAAAAATACAAGTAGATTACATCCTTCTAAATCAACAAATTTCCACAAAACTATACAAACATCGTAATGGATATCCAATATCTTAAGAGTCTTAACATGGAACAAAAGTTCCATGTTCACTACAAGTAGATCACATCCTTCTAAATAAAAAAAAATCCACAAAATTATACAAACATCACAATAGAAATCCAATATCTTAATAATATCAAGTAAACAAGAGCTCCATGTTGGCCTACACTTAGCCAATCTTTCCAAAAAACATATAACCTAATAATATATACTTAGGATGACATTGATGGGAGCTATGACCTTCGATTTCCATAAGATGGATATTTTCATCGGATGGCGAAGCTGGTAGTTTGATTATTCTTCCTTCAAGACCGCTTGGAATGATTTTTCTGTTCTTTTATTGTTAGAAGCCATTGGAAGATTTCCCACTCACTAAGAAGAAAGAAAACTACAATGTCTATTGCATTTCATTTCCACATAATCAATTCACTCTATTAATGAAGCAAAAGAACACTCATGATAGCCTAAATTTCACAAATGGACTAATTTTCCATGGTTTTTCCCAAAAAACAATTCGCTAATTTCCATTTTTTCTAAAACTGATTCACCCAAATTCCATAGAATAAAATTATTTTACCTTACAAATTGCCAATATTTTATAGAAACTATATAAAATCCTTAGAAATTTGAATATTTTTACAAAAATATCGCCAAACATTTTACATTTTGCATATTAAGGACTAGTAATATTAGCCCATGTTTCTACATTTTAATAGAAATTTCTATCCTTAAAATCATCCCTGCATGACATTAGTGTTATGGGTGGAGCAAGATTACTCCAGTTTAGAAAATTTTGAAGAATTTACCAACAAAGAACTATTGTTAATTTTAGTGATCTCCTTAGGTTGACGGAGAACTCATCAAAATTCTCAATTAGCTTCCTTTTCAAGAGCTAGAAAAACCTCAAAACCAACAAGATCATTTACTAGAGAGAAATTCCAAGCAAAGTCTTGCAAGAGGAAATCATTTTGCACCAAAAATCTATCAATCCTAGTAGCAATATGACCTAGGCCAGAGGTTTAATATCTCTTAAGTCCCATTTACATATCGAATCTTCCAATTCCTCATTCGCATGTACAAATTGAAATTGTTGAATAACTTAATTGTTTGGATATCTTTAAAGCTATTAAATATCTAGTTTCGAGTTTGGAAAGGAAATTCCAAACATACCACCTGATTGTTCCAAAGCGTACATAACCCCCCAAATGCTCCTCTAGAATGTTAAACTATCCGTTCACTTTGTCACCATTGTTGTTTTTATATTTTAATTGCTTCATATGAGCTCATTTTAGTCTCCTAGAACAAGAGAATTGTAGGCTTCTTAGATTTGATAACTTCCTTAATTGCAATTGCTTTACAAATGTTACCCAAGCCTCTGCAATTCTAGGAGACTAAAATCATTATTTAGTCTAACGTTTGAAAATCCATCCTCTAGGAGGTGCACTATTTCTAGGGGCTTTGTGGATTTATTGCCAGTCCCCATACATTTCTTTATAGTCAATTTTGAACCCATCATAATTTATTTATTTGATTGTTCTTCCGTGAGAGTCTTATGTATCTTCCTTCCTAATCGAAGAGGAATTTTCTCTTCTAAACCCCCATCACCAATCTCCTCTATAATTGGATCGAGGGCCTCTAGACCTTTAGCCTAGAGTTAGAGAAGGCGGTTTATACATCTGTGTAATTTTCTACTTCTTCCATGCCCACGTGAGTTTTTATTCTTAGCATATGCTAAGAGATCTCTTTTCCACAGATCTCAAACAACTGTTTATTTAAATCTTCGAGTTCCTCTTCAAAATTGATTCTTGAATCTGCTTAACCGAATTTAAAAGCTTTTAGGATTTGGACTAAAGGTGGCTCCCTGAGGTTCTTTCTAGATGGATCCATGGCACCTATGACTTGGGGCTCAATAGATGGAGTCAAATCTTCTTGAGACACAATTTACAAATATGTTTGACCTTGGTTGATTGCTTCTATCATTTCTTCTAGGTGCATGGTGTTTCTTTAAATGAGATGAAGAAACCTTGGAGAAATTTTGACCCCAAGGATTTTTAACACCAAAGGAATTTGGGGTTTTACAAGGAACAACCTCATAACGATCCCCCATATTGACATTAGATCTTGACTTTTGACTTACTATTTTTCATTTCTCTTCTCTTTTTGAAGCCCGTGTTTGTTGAGGAGCCTCCTTTTTTAAGTCTTTGGCAAAGTGGCCACATTCATGGAAATACTTACATTTGAAAGGCAGTTTCTTGTAATCAAGTTGTTAAATATGTTACAAGTTATCCAAGGCAATTAGGACTTCTTCTGGCAAATCTTTCTCAATATCAACATGAAAACAAATTTTGGCACAAGAAAACATATTCTTCCTTTGTTTCACTCAATCAATATATCATCCTAGAGTATTCTTGATGCTTCTAAGAGTGTCATAGCTTGAGTAGTGGAGAGGAAGGTGAGGAAGTCTTACCCAAATATGAATGACAAAGGGAACGCCATTCTCATATCTGAAATCTAGAGACTAGACCGTTGATTGAGATACGTTCCTTTGGTTCCTTGTAAATATGGCCCACATTGAAAGATTAAATCTTATCTTCCTTGGTTTCAAAAAAGAAGGCATAAAACCCCTACCATAAAAGAAGTGGTGCACTTGTCCTTTGATACGATGCATTCAAGTCTTTTGCACCCAAGTCACCATAGTTATGGGAGAAGGCGAAATCCCACTGAACTACCCAACTAAGCCTCAATTTGCAAAGGCTTTGTGCCTAGATGAAATAGGGGTAGCTTTGCTTCTCGAATTTTCTATAGCCTTTTAAAAAATCTAGTTGACTAATATTTGGAGATTCTTGCATAAGTGGATACCATGGCTTAAAAAGCTAAAACTTCAACCTCATGAGGGGGTTGCGACCCCACCTAGAATGTTTGGACCAAATCCGAACCGAACGTCCTCATAAACCTTTATATTAAACACATTTTGTATAATTGCGTGATTTAAAAAATTTATATATTTCTTTTTATTTATTTAAAAAAACACGTGTCATGTTTGCTTCTCTCTAACCAGAACCTGTTCAGTACACTTTGCTTCTCTATAATGGGCGACCAGAATTTCAGATTGCTAAAACCCTCAAGATGCCTACGTCATACCAGGAATTAGAGAAGAGAGATTGTGTTTTGCTATTATTACTAATTATGGCAAGTGATATATACCGTTCGAAAGGCTCCTTTGCTCTTGCAGGGAAAGTCTTCAACCAAATTACTTTGGATCAAAAAACAATTGAATCTGATAATTTACTTTGGAAATAATGGTATTGGATCGCGTCTACTTATAATTTGGTACATTAGCATATAATTTGATATTGGACAATCAATATAATGGTACTGGATAACGTCTGCTTATAAGTTGCTACATTGGCATAGGTTCATCTCGAATCTGTTGAGGTTGAGAGGATTAAAAATACTTACGAAGGATTTACATTTTTAAACCTTTGGACGTTAAATAAAACACGGTTAAGATGAATCTGTTATATCAACTTACACAGAAAAGTATATAGGATGAAAAAGTTAGTACCAGAGACCCCCGCCTGGGCCTATAATAAGACAATCAATTCAGTGATATTAGATAACGTCTATACAAATTTGGAACATGACCATAGCGTCATCTTTGATCTATCGAGGTTGAGAGGATAAAAAACCTTTGAATGATGGTTTATAGAACACAGTTAAGACCTCACACACAAAACTTTACATAATTACAGGAGGGAGTATAGGCCAGATTCTCTTGGGTTGTGATCACAACCTTGACAGTTACATTCTTTTGAGTGGAGGCTTCTCAAGCATTTGGTTTTCCATATGTTTGGAAACACTTGAAAATCTCATGTTTAAATGAAAGCCTGTGAGGAGTTTCTTGAGAATTGCATTCATTTCTCAACATAGAAATAAAGAATACCATTGCACTTCATTCTGTTCTTGGCTGCACTGAAACGTGTTTTCATTATTCTCTGTTGTGTGATTGTTTATCTTCATTTTTTGTCTGAATTATGTTTGCAGGCTCGGATCCCAGCATTGAGTGGTATTAGAGAAGGTCAAGTGAAGCTCTCTGAGAGCTAAGGGAAGATTGTCATTCGCTTGCAGAGAAGGAGACTCCGCTCCAAGGGAACCAAGGGTATGGGACTCTGTTTGTGAGGAGGAACCCTATGAGTTCGAAAGACTTTTGGATGCCGAGAAGAAAGGTTGGCGGGGCAGTGGAGTTGTAAGCCATGGTAGCGGTTAGAGCTAGGTTTTCTCTTGGGTATATTGCTTATGTATGCCAAGTTCTGCAATTTGGAGGATGCACAAGAAATGTTTGACGGAGTGCCTCAATGAGATGATTGTGGACCATTATGATGAGTTGTTGGAGGAGGAAAAGTTAGATCTTGCGGTGATGGTGGCAAGTCAAGCATGGAAGGGGAGTGTTGATTCAATGCAATGGTGAAAATCTTGAATGCAAAGTTCGAGGTGGAGTTATTTTAATGTAAATAGGCATATGCCTGTAAGACCTAGTTAGACATATGTACCCCGGGTATAAAATGTCACTGATAAAGACGAGTCGACCTAGGTGATAGGGGGAGCATGCAGTATTCACGGATAACATGACTTTGAAGTTTGGTCAGTTTTATCTAGAGATGATTTTAAGGATGAAAATTTATATTAAAATGTAGAAACCTGGTCTAATCTTACTAGTCCTTAATATGCAAAATATAAAATGTTTGGTAACAGAGTTGTAAAAATATTCAAATTTCTAAGGATTTTATATAGTTTCTATAAAATTTTGGTGATTTTAAGGGAAAAGATTTTTTCTATAGAATTTGGGTGAATCCTTCTTAAAAAAAATCGAAATTGGCGAATTGCTTTTTTTGAAAAGCCATGGGAAATTAGCCTAATTGTGAAATTTAGCCCCTAAAATCATCTATGGTTTTGGCCATGGGAAAAATAAGGAAACGTTAGGTCAAGAGTTGTGGTTTTGGGCACATGGTTTTGGTATCTCGTGACTTTAAAGCACATGGATTGTATGTAATGAATCCTTTAAAATGGCTTAGGATAGTCCATTGAAATTAGCCTGGAGGTGAGGGGTGAAGACTCACCTGGCTGGCTTGGTCAGATTTAGTCAAGGGAACAAAGTTTTGTATGTATTTTGGCTATGGTGATGGATTTAAGAGATGGAGATTGTGGGATCCTACTACCCAAAAGTCATCATTAGCAGATATGTGTACATGGAACAATCATGAATTGTTGAGGTCCACAAAGAGGATTTGTTTGCAAACTTAGGAAGTCATTGTATGGCTTGAAGCTCGAGCAAGGAATGGTACAAGATGTTTGATCCCTTCATGGTGAGAAAATTTTTACAAGAAGTGAGTATAACCATTGTGGTTATTGTATGTTCATTATCTTGGTGTTATATGTTATGCTTGTAGCAAGCACAAGCATGGTTGAGATCAACAGGTTGGCTTAGTTGGCTAGGAAAATTGATATGAATGATCTAGAAGCAGCTCAAACAAATCTTGAGCATGGAAATACATAGAGACAAGAAATATGGAAAGCTTTGGTTATTACAACAGAAGTACATGGAGAAGATACTCAGGAAATTCAATATGAATAATGTGAAATCGGTAAATATCCATTTGGATTTCCATTGTAAGTTTTATTCAAGTTTATGTCTTAAGTAATGAAGAAGAGAATGGTTATATGTCTCATGTAGTAGGAAGGTTGATGTTTGCGATGATAATGTTCAAATATTTCACATGCAATTGGTGTTGTCAATGGACACATAGAAAAACTAGGTAAAGACCATGAAAATGGATGCTTCAGTATCTCAGAAGCATGAGTATCACCTACAGTGGTTGCATCGATTTAGTTTGTGGTTATGTTGATTCAGTGGAGGTGGAGTTGTCCATACTGGAGAAAACTATGCACACATGTTCATGCAACCAGTGTTGTTAGAGAAGTTGCGGTGATGTTTGGATTATCTTGGCTTGCAGGAAGGTGATGCTTGATTCGTTGGGGAAGATATCAAGAAATTGTTGTCAAGGTGGAGATTGTTGGGTTGCGACAACAATCCTAGCAATTACATTCATTTGGGTGGAGGTTTATCAACCATATCATGTTTAAATGAAGAATCTCATAAGGAGCTTCATAAGACTTGTATTCATTTCTCCACAGAACAATAAAAAATATCATTACCCCTCATTTCGTTCTTGGTTACACTGAGATGTGTTTCCATTCTTCTTTGTTATGTGATTGTTTATCTTCATTTTTTTTTATCTTTATTCATGAATTTTGCAAAATTTTGTTTGCAAACCTGAAAACCAATAGATTCCCACCTTGACCTCCACCGCAATTACATACCTCGAGTTTAACATGAAGCTCTTTCTGGAGGTTCTTGCAAATCCTTCACCAAACAAAAATGATAAGGATGCACAAACAATAGGCTACATAAGGCCACTAACCGAGAATGGCGAATCGTTATGCCTGAGTAAGCAGAATAAATAACTTCAAAGACTCAGACTCGGTTTAGAGGGTTGAAACAACAAGAAACACGAAACGCCATGAGGAGCCATTTCTAGATATTACACCCACAACCAACTTAAACACTAAATATTGAATAAAATATGGTCCAATACTCCCAACAATTAATTGGGATAATAAATATAGAATCGAATATATTTTATATAGGTTTAATCAATAATTACAAAATTTATTTTTATAGCCTTGAAGTCTTTTGATTATTTTTGTGATGTTATAAAACATTTTGGTTAGTGAAATTAATAAGATACGTGAGTTACTTAAACCTATATAATGAATAGAGTGTTTGTATTCTCTTTTTCATACCTAAAATGAATGTATCATGATGTAATTCTTTAATTTTTCATGGTAAGTAAGCATAAACATCTAAATATGTTTTATTTTCATAATATATGTAATAAAATGATTTATTGTTTTTTCTTTAAAAAGTAAAGTAATATATATATTAACATCATAAATTCGTAATTTTTTCTAAATTCTTTCAATTTTCTTTCAAGATTTTGAAAATCATAAATGATAACTATATAAAATTATTATTTGAATTAATGTTTTAAAATAAACTTTTTCAATTTCCAATTTTTTGTGTATTTATTTTGTATAGAATAGAAGGGCTTTATGCCTCTTACTACCCATTTTTCCATACAAGAGAGAGGGTTATTTAACCCTTACTATCCATGCCACATGCCACAAAATTCAAGCATATTTGAGTATGCCTCCTAGCTCATTTGGGAAAGAAATTATAACTACAACTAAATTGAAGATAAATAAACAACAAAAGGACACAACTTTGTTATGAATAATCCTTCTCCCCAATCTTCCTGATCCAATATATTTTTAATGGTCTATCAATATAGCAAATAATATTTGAGAGACAAAATGTCTTTGTTTCACCCCAATATTACTCTTATTTTTTACTTTTCTTCTTCCACTTTTGCCATTCTTTTTCCAATTTTGCCATTCATACTTATTCCTAGTTTTGTAATAATCTCTTCATATAAACAAAAAATAGCTTCTCTTAACTCAACCAAAATTTGTACAATCTCAATTTTTTTCTATGTTTTGTTAGGGACACTATAATGAAGCCTTTAACAATATCATGAAAATATATGTTTACATGAAACATATCCTAATATTATAATACTCATCATTAAATATGTAACTTTTATTATATTGAAAAATGAAGAAGGTCAAAGTATCAAGCAACTACAGAAAAAACTTTTGACTTCCTTGATCACTAACGTTATAGAAATTGTCTATTACCATTTGTTTATAGAAGGATATGTAATAAAGTTTGATCTTCAGAAATATAACACTTGGTATTTTAAAAAGATAACATGAACAGAGCAGGAATTTTTATGAGCTGGACAACATATAGAGACGTTACGGAATCGGGAAAAGGTGCTTGAATTTTACGCGAAAGTAAAGTGAAGAGACATCGCAAGCATAATTGAAACTGTCCCATCAATTGAAATTTACGGTGATGCTATGTACGAATATTCATTTGAACTTCTATTGCAAAGGTCTCGACTGTCTGAGGGCCTTTGTGGGAAAGAGAGACAGAAAAGAACAATCAGGCTACTCGAATACCATCCTTTGGTAATCCGAAGGGGAATAATTGAAGTAATATTTAAGGTGTGGCTTGTGGGTGGACTACACATCCTTCTTCTTATATGAATGCTAATCTTATAAAATTCATTTTATATGATTAATTTGAAAAATTATATGATTAATTTGAAAAATCAATTTAATTGGTAAAGTATTGAATTAACTATTTCATCTTCACATCCTTATTATATAAATGCTAATTTTATAAGATTCACATTTTATATGATCAATTATTTTGAAAAATCAATAGTTTAATTGGTAAAGTGTTGAAATCCTTACTATATGAATGTTAATTTTATAAGATTAAATGCTAATCTTATAAGATTAAATGAGAAAGTGTTTAAATGGCTATCTTATCTTCATATCTTTATCATATGAATCCTTACTATATGAATGCTAATCTTATAAGATTCACATTTTATATGATTAATTTTGAAAAATCAAAAGTTAAATTGGTAAAAAGTTGAAATGATTATTTCATCTTCACATCTTTATTATATTAATCCTTACTATACATGAATGCTAATCTTATAAGATTCACATTTTATATGATTAATTTTGAAATATCAACAATTTAATTGGTAAAGTGTTGAAATGACTATCTCATCTTCACATCCCTACTATATGAATGCTAATCTTATAAGATTGAATGCTATATGATTAATTTTGAAAAATCAACTTAAATGGTAAAATATTGAAATAACTATTTATAGGGTTATATTATACAATGCCAAAATCATGTAAGTGACTAGTTCTAAGTCTTCCACTTTCTAGTGTCTTCATCTAAAGATCTTTTCAAAATAAAAACCTTCATTAGATTACCTCTTTCGAAGATAATTATCTTAGACTATAAAATAATGTTATGTTATTTTTAGAAAATTAAATTGTTTATAAGCAAGGTGCGCGTGTATTGGTTGTTGTGCAACATTTGGGGGTTATGGGCCCAGCTAGTACTATAGGGCTAAGCCAACACCTCACTTTTTAGAGTGAGGTGTTGGCATAGTTGGTTAGTGCATTTCCTTTAAGGCTTTCCTTCAAATTTCAAAGTCACAAGTTCAATTCTTGGGGGAGGTCGACCTAACTAGGTTGTTGATTTTGGGTGTGTTTGTAATGGTTGTCATGCAACACTTGGGGGAGCTAGGCCCTGCTACTATAAGGCTAAGCCGACACTTCAATTTTCAACGTGAGCTATTGTATTAGTTGGTTAGTGGACCACCTTTAAGGCTTATCTTTAACTTTCAAAGTCACAAGTTAATTGTCGGGGGAGGTTGGCCTAACTAGGTTATTGTTTCTGGGTGCATGTGCAACACTTGGGGGCTTTGGGCCCTGGTACTATAAGGATAAGATGACACTTCACTTTTTAGAGTGAGGTGTTGGCTTAGTTGGTTAGTGCACTTCCTTTAAGGCTTTTCTTTAACTTTCAAAGTGATAAGTTCAATTCTCGGGTGAGGTCATCCTGAATAGGTTGTTGTTTCTAGGTGCATGTGTACGGGTTGTTGTGCGACACTTGGGGGCTCTGGTCCTTGGTACTATAAGGATACACCAACACTTCAATTTTTAGATTGAGTTGTTGGCTTGGTTGGTTAGTGCATCGCCTTTAAGGCTTTTATTTAACGTTCAAATTCACATGTTCAATTCTCATGGGAGGTCGAGCTAACTAGGTCACTTTTTCTAGGTGCATGTGTACTAGTTGTTATGTGGCACTTGGGGGCTCTAGGCATTGATACTACAAGTCTAAGAAAAGACTTTTCTTTTTAGAGTGATTTGTTGGCTTAGTTGGTTAGTGCATCGCCTTTAAGGCTTTTCTTTCACTTTCAAAGTCACAAGCTCGATTCTCAGGGGAGATCAGCCTAACTAGGTTATTGTTTCTAGGTGCGTGTGTACTAGTTGTTGTGTGACACTTGGGGTATCTAGGCCATGGTACTATAAGACTAAGATGACACTTCACTTTTTAGAGTGAGGTGATTGCTTAGTTGGTTAGTGCACCACCTTTAAGGATTTTCTTTAGCTTTCAAAGTCACAAGTTTAATTCTCGAGGGAGGTCGGCCTTACTAGGTCATTTTTTCTGGTTACTCATGTATTGGTTGTTGTGTAGCATGTGGGGGCTCTAAGTTATGGTATTATAATGCTAAGAGGACACTTCACTTTTTAAAGTGAGTTGTTGGCTTAATTGGTTAGTGCACTTGAGGGAGGTAGTCCTTACTAGTTTGTTGTTTTTGGGTGCATGTGCACCACCTTTAAAGCTTTGCTTTTGCTTTAAAACCATACACCTTCAATCCATGACCATGCACTATCTTATATACTCCATACTAAATTTAATAAAAATCACATAAAATTAAAAAACTCTTTTGATTACTTTCTATGCTAAAAAGTTTTTTTATGGGATAACTCAATCTTATCATTCAAAACTAATATTCCCCAAAAACACTTTAAACAACTATATAAAAAACACTAAATAATTACCACTATATTTATAACAAAAACAAATTTGTAAAATCATTTATAATTAAAAAAAAAGAAACGAAAACAACCAACCAATAACATAATTAATCTTTAAAATATATTTTCATACTTACAATTCAAAACCTTAAAAATAGTGTGTATAATTTTTTAAAACCATACACCTTTAATCCATGACCATGCACTATTTTATATACTTGTGGGACAATAAAAACAAATATACATATTTATGTATTAGGAAACCTTTTAACAATAAATTGTGTACACTTTAAATCCATTACCATGCAATGTCCTATATACTTGTATATGGGACAATAAAAACAAATATACATATTTATATTAGAAAACCTTTTAACAATAAATTTGGTTTGATAGAAAGAGATCATTTATTATTTCTTACTTCTCCATTCAAACCATAGAATTGAGATAAACTATAGCTTCACTCACTTTCCAAAAGAAAATAAATAAATAAATTATTTTTTTAATATTTAATATTACATTAAAACCATACACCTTCAATCCATGACCATGCACTATCCTATATACTTGTGAGACAATAAAAACAAATTTACATATTTATATATATTTATATATATTGGAAACCTTTTTACAATAAATTTAATACACTTTAAATTCAGCACCATGCAATGTCCTATTACAATAAAAACAAATATACATATTTATATGTATATTTTTAACAATAAATTTGGTTTGATATGAAGAGATACTTTCTTACTTCTCCATTTAAACCATAGGGATGAAATAAACCATAGACTCACCCACTTTCCAAAAGACTATTTTTTAATATTTAATATTACATTAAAAATAGTTAAATAATAAAATAGTATGAATAAGATTGTAATTAGATTATTTTAAAAAAATATTATATTTATATGTCTGGATTTGGATGGAGATCCTCAATACGAAAGTTTGATATATTAAAAAATCAAATGAATCTGATTTCTTATTTCTTTAATGAGTCTGCACGGAGATCTTCAAGAAAACATCCTTTCTTATTTCTCCATTTAAAATTTAAAATATGTCGTTGAGAGTAAGAGGCTACTTATAGATCAAGCACTTTCTATTTCTATAAGATATGTATTAAAAACTCATATTGATTATTATGCTAAGATTTATTAAATATGTTTCATATTGATTATTACATTAAGATTTATTAGATATGTTTTATAATTCAGTGTGAATGAATATATATATATATATATATATATATATATATATATATATATATATATATATATATATTATATTTATAATAAATATTAATAAAATATAAATTAGAGGATTTCCTAAGATTTTTTTTAAGTTCAATTACATTTAGTTTGGATTAGTGGAGAGATTGATTGAGTAAAGTTTTTCTTTTAATATGTAACTTAATGGAAATTAAAAAAGAATAATAGAACTAGATAGTGAAAATGAATTTACACTAATTATAATTTAAAAATTAATATTAAAAACTATACATTACTTACTCATAATAACAAAAAAAGGTTATTGAAATTGTGCTTAATAAAATCTACATATTTTTATATTGGTCTATAAGAATTTAAAAATGTAAGAGATTATTTAGATTTTTTTATAATGTTATTAGATGTTCGAAAAGAATTAGGAGAAGCATTTCAAAATCACTATGGTTTTGATGACTTAGAAGATCAGGAAAATCATTATTATGACAGATATTATGAAAATGAAATCTAATATGGATAGAGTAGGGAGGAAAAATAATTTTCTTCTTCAACCTTCTTTGTATGGCAAAGATAACAAATTATTTCATACCATGATGCTTTGAGAATTCTCCAACTATGTATACAAACTTGCTTATATATACTATATATCCTGATAAGTTTTGAAAATATCTTTATAAAAAAAATAATAAAATACAATTGATGTTCAATTCATTTCTTGATTAATTGTTTTTGAATAGTTCCGAAGCCCAGCTTTTTGTTACTAAATTCGCTTTGAAATGATAATTTTGTCACAAATTTCAAAACAAATTTAGGATCTCAAATCCCATTAATTTGTTGCAAAATAATGTCAATCGTATCTCATCTTCTCGGTATTCCTATTATGGAAAAATGGGAGCGAACTTGCCTTCTCTTCAATTTTCCCCTATAAGTAGTACCATGTTTAGATTCGTTTATAAACGGCACTCATTTGTGCAGCTGTCGTCGTAAGATTTTAGCTACCTGAATCAGTGAGGCTTATGCAGTTGTATTCCTTTAACGCAACTTTATTTTTGATGCGCAATGTTTTCTAAATATTCCATCTGCGCGCGTTTGAGAGCGTCTTTTCATTATTCGAATACAAGCGAAGTTTTTCATTATTCGAATACAAGCGAAGTTGGAGTCCAGCTCGAAAAGAGCAATATTCTACCCGACCCTGCTTCGCCGCCTCTCATCTCCTCTCTATAAATACCCAACGTTGAGTTTCACAAAAACATTCATCACAGTTCAAATTCTCTCAGAAACTACAAGTGCAGTAGCACAGTTTGAGGGAGCTCCCAGTTTGAGAGCATAAAAATGGCCTCTTGTGCTGTCTCATGCGGCGTCAACCCCCTGGACAGGGAGTGTGAGGAAATCCATCACGCTTGCAAAGGTATTCATCGGATTAGTCCTGTGCATTATCTTTAAAACATTGAACAATTGATGTTGTTGTTTTATGGTTTTGATTAAATGATATTCCTTTCTAAAAATAACAGGTCTGGGATCTGACGAGGAGAAGATAATCGGAATACTGGGAAGCAAAAATGCGCAGCAGCGGAAGGAGATAAGAGAAACCTACTATGCAATGTATAAGGAAGACCTATGCAAGCGGCTGGAGAAAGAGCTTCACGGCAAATTAGAGGTGGGTGAATAATTTTTATAAGATTTCAGAGATCGAAGCCAACTTTTACATTTAGTTTAGAAAAATATCAGCTCGACATAGGGTAGTAGGATAAACAGGAGACACAACACTCCAATTTCCAGGCATGATTCTCCAAGATTCCAATTGGAATCTCAAAGTTTTAATTGTAATCTCAGATTTTATTATGGTTTCACCATGTATTAAGGGTTTTGGAAAGTTTCTGTTGGAAACATGTATACTAATTTCTTCATGAGGTTACATGCAGATGCATATGTACATGAGTATGTATGCAATTTATTTATGAACGGTTCTTGTAACTATGTGATCTATTTATAGTTAGTCTATGTAAGTGAGTGATAGATGTTATGTAACTATGTGATCTATTTATAGTTAGTCTATGTAAGTGAGTGATAGATGTTATATATACGAGCATACTTATAGAAGTAGAGTACAATGCCAGTACAAGCGAGTACATTGTGTGAGGAGAAGATGGTTGTATACCTATAAAGGCTATTGTAGATTTGAGTTTCCACATAAATCATTGTGTCAATTATGTGTTTTCTATTCTTAATTTAATACTTGTTTAATCTTGATCGTTTATACTTTAATTTTATGCTATGTTTTACTTCCACTGCCCAAGAGTCTCCGGACTAAATGAAAACCTGAAACGCAGAGAAACTATTAAAATCCCGATGATTTGAGGCGTTTTGATTCCTGCTTATCTAGTCATGGGAGCTAGATAAATGGCATTCATCACGCTCTATTTAATCCGGTGAAATATCACATGGATAGATTAGTCGCACTCTTCTTTTATGAAATATCACTGGCATAATTTAGATGAATCCACTCTTTTTAGGGTTTCTGAAGGATGTGGTTTCATTTACGGGTAGAGTTTTGCCATGGACGGAACTGCAACTTTGGGGACCGTCTATGGAGGAAATCTGCCCCGTCCATGGCAGAACTCTGCCCTTGATATTTTGGCTTTATCAGAATAGACTTAAATATTTTGGTTTTATCAGATTACGCTTAAATATTTAAAAATCTTAAGAACAAAGTGGATCGATCAAAACTATACTGGTGATGTTTCACTGCGTTCTAAGATAACTCAGAATTTTTGTTTCGTTTTTGTTGCTACTTGCAGAAAGCTATTGTCTTATGGATGCGCGAGCCAGCTGAGCGGGACGCTATCATTGCCGGAACCGCCCTGGAAGGATGGTGCACAGATGATCGTGCTCTAATCGAAGTGATTTGCACAAGGTCGTCCACTGAAATCATTAAGATTCGTGAAGCTTACATGGAACGATATCAGAGGTGCCTCGATGATGATGTTATCTGCAAAACGAACGGTCCCTTTCAAAAGGTAAGGTTATATGGGAATTATAGTTAAAAACATATCAATCATGGATTTCATATCGAAGATTTTTTAGAAATTTGAATATTTTTATAAATTTGTCTCTAAACATTTTATATTTTGCATATTAAGGACTATTAAGATTAGTTCAAGTTTTTATATTTTAACATACATTTTCATCCTTAAAACCATCCCCGACCAAAACCACCAAATTTTCATTCAAACCTTTCACCATTGCATTGAATCAACACTCCCCTTTCATGTTTAGCTTGCCACCATCACAGTCGGATCTAACTTTACCTCCTCCTAAAACTCATCATAATGATACACAATTATCTCATCGAGGCACTCTGTCAAACACTTCTCATACATTCTCCAAACTGCAAAAAAAAACCTTGACATACATAAACAATAAACTCAAAATGAAACCTAGCTCTAACCGCTGCCATGGCTTACAGTCTGTTTTCTTGAATGCGCGCTGCAGTACTAGCATCGAATCGAATTCCAAGAGGAATAAAAACCCTTGAAAGACATCCATCAACCTGCTAGAGGAATGGTCCAGGAAGGTGCTCCTGGCCAAGGTTTTTATACCTCTGGGCATTACACTGAACACAAATTTGATTTGCTATTAGTGTCTATCAATATAGATAGATCTTAATCTTATAACTGTTTAAAAAAATTGAGGTTATGAATCAATTTATATTGATTTATTATCATGACTTATTTCAAGATATCTCTCACCATAAAGCTCCTATATATAATCATAAATTTCTTACTTTCTAATGGATTAGGAATTTTGATTTCATGAACACAGCTACTTCTGGCGTTGCTCAAGGCACACCGATGTGAATGTAAAGGAGGAGTTGACATGAACAAGGCTAGGCGCGATGCCAAGACCTTGTATGAAGCGGGGGAAGGACGGTGTGGAATCGATGAGGAAACTTTTATCAGAATATTCAGCGAGAGATCTGTCGCCCAACTAGGGGTTACATTTGCTTGCTACAAACAAGAATATGGGCACGACATTATGAAGGTATGCTTCCCACTGCCATACAATCCTAATCAAACGATTTGTTTCTCATTGCTCCCCCAATTCTTGGAATAGTCAGATTTTTCTGCCTTTCTAGGGCACTGATCTGTAAGGTTTTTAACATTCTACACGACAACAACAGGCACTAAAGAGGGAAACGCAGAAAGAATTTGAGGAGGCCGTTCGAGTTACAGTCAAGAGCATGTATTTGCCAGCTAACTATTTCGCCAAGGTACAACTTTTGTGTGGATAATCTAGTATTTGGAAATATATAGAGTTCTTCGCTACCAAATTGTAATAGTAAACTTGTGTGATAATATATTTGTTTGATATTATTCAGGTGCTCCACAGAGGAATGAAAGGACTTCTAAATGACGAATCTGCAATAGCTCGTGTGATGGTGAGTCGTGCAGAGGTTGACCTGAAGGAAATCGATGTGGTGTATGAGAGAAAGTATAAAATGAGCATCGTGCAGGCCTTGCACCAGGAGATTTCTGGTCATTTCAAGAACTTCTGCCTTGCTCTCACTGTTCGTGCTGGCATTCCACAGGAGCCCAGGGCACACTGCAGTTGCAATTAAGCAATCTGGGATTGGGAGAATCACCTTATGGATCAGGTAGTTAGCATATGGTGAAAATAATAAGGACAGCTATTAGTGTCCACTCTGCCAGTATGGTCTTAACAACAATAATAAACGAGGTATTAGGATGCAGGCAGTCTCATGCCATGGCCATATGCATCTTTACTGTAACTATTTCTACGAATATAATGTAATGTTTCCCTTGCCTTAAATAATATCTTAAACCTAATCTTTTATTTGGCGTGTAGTTTAGTAAAACATATGGTAGTTGAGAAAGTACACAATTATATCAAAATATAATAACATTTGTATTTTTGAATTATAATATTTATAATAAGAAAAATATAGTAAATAATAATTTTTTTATAATCTTATTTATAAATAAATATAAATATTTATGATGTGTTTGAAAATATTATAAAAAATTTAAATATTGATGTGTATTTAAAAATATTTAAATAGTGATAGGAATTTGGAAACAACAAAGATAATTTGGTTTATGCATAGGAATCACTAGGTTTATTAAACCAAACATAAATTTGAAGGAGCTATATCAAATTCCATATAAGTTTGCAATGTATTTTGTGTTTAAAACATAATTTGTTTGAAATGTTATCACGATATAAAACAATATATTCATAATTAAAACAATCCCGAGTTTTAAATAAAGTGCACATGTTATAATTATAGTTGATTATGGTTGATTTCATTTTTTTATGTTTAATTATGGTGAACAAAGACTTAACTATACTTGACATTAGTTGAATATAGTTGACTTCAATTTTAAGTAATATTGTGACATTTCAAGCATACTCAACCATTTTCAACCATAGTTAATTATAATCAACCTTTTTCAACTATATTCATTTATAGTCAAACATAATCAATGAAAGTCAACTAGAATCATCTATATTGACTCAATTATTTCTCTTGAAATGTGAAAATGTTGCATAACATTGAACTCAATCATATTATCCACATATTAATGTCTCAATATCGAATATTATTGAATTCATCATCTTAATGTTGCAATGTGCCATAATAACCTTGAAAGAATTATTGTTTATGGATAATTATAGTTATTGAATTGGATTGACTATAATTAGTATCAATAAGAATAATTAATCATAAAAACAATTATTAACTATGTAATATACTATATATTAAAATTAATATCTTTTTTTTTCTAGGTTACATTATTTGGGGAAACTAGTCACCAACTGATATATATATTGTCAAGTGTATGTAGCTCAAATGGTATGATGGGGAAGTTGTTATCCTCCCCATCCCATATTTGTGACATGCCTAGGTTACATTATTTGGGGAAACTAGTCACCAACTGATATATATATTGTCAAGTGTATGTAGCTCAAATGGTATGATGGGGAAGTTGTTATCCTCCCCATCCCATATTTGTGACATGCCTGGTAAACATAAATAGTATTTCCACCACCCCTATATATATATATATATATATATATATATATATATATATATATATATTATTAAAACTAGATTAAATAAAATATTATAATCATATACAGTTTTTGTGGGAGTAGGGACTTCATTTGCACAATGATTTGATTATTAAAGATTATGGAGGTGTGTATACCCTATCCCCTCTACATTTGAACGTGACCTCATAAGAGGACATACATGTTCTTAACCATTAGGCCCACTGAAGTTGGGTTTAATATTATTAATTTGTTGATATGAAATATACTAGTTATCATGAATTCCCTAATTCCCCAAATCCATTGCTTGCTTCTGCCAAGGTTTCAATCTTCTCTACCAAGAGTCCTTAACTTCTCTAAATTCGTATTCCTATCTCTTCTCTTGTTTATACCTCAGGTACTAGTTATACTTACTTGATATTCAAAGGTAAATTCTCATCACCTATCTTATTTCTTCTTTCTACCTCAGATACTAGTTGTACTTATTTGATATACAAAGGTAAATTCTAATGACCTAGGAAGGAATCCTCAGATAGGGTTTCCATGGTGTCAACTTAGAACCATTTTAACTCTAGATTTATTAAGCACCGAGAGGGATCAAATCCCTAGACGTGTAAACCTTTTTTCAAATTTTTCCCTCTAAAAACATGTTTACACCTCAAAGGAATTGATTTGATAGATATAGCTTTACATGACCACATCTGATGTAGACCCCCACCTCAACAGAGTCTGCTTGACCTCCCAGTATTTGGATCTTCCAATTCCCAAGCCGAAATGGCTCCTTTGGTCCCCGTTGGAACCCTTCACACATATAACCATAGGTCTCCTTTTATATGCTCCACCCACACGAACATACACTAGGTGCAAGCCTCCACTCCATGTGACCACTAGCGTGACCACAGACTTAACCCAACAAGGCATGTCAGGTTTCACGATTTTAGGACTTTCGTTGCGAGTCACGCCGACTCCTCTGATTCCCGAAACCCCGAAATGGGCTAACGGTCCCTAGCTCTTCCCTTATTCTTCTACCATATGAACTCCAGTAAAACCCTTGGGTCCACCTTCGAGCCCGTCAGGATTTTGCATGTCGGGAACTCGTGATGTGACTTTGCTCCATTTTCTCGATATCCGAACTCGCGACTTCCTCGCCACAGATCAACGGTCCTGAAACTCCCACAATTTGATGGCCCAAATCATGTGGAATTATCGGAGGGAGAAGCATCAATTTTTCATGGACCGTCAGATCTAGTAGATCCACAGCAAGGATAAATCCGAATGTATTTCCACACTCGTAAGCTCAGGAGATATAATAGTTGTTAGATCCAGAGGAGCGTGAGATGTTGATTGGGTGCTTTGAAATTTCAGTATTTCAGGAGTCAGGAGAGTGAAGCAACTTGCTACTCAGAGGTCATGAATCAGGAAATCCCGACGCGATCTTGACCATCAGATTGTGGGAGGTTCAGGACCATTGATCTGTGGTGAGGAAGTCGCGAGTTTCGATATCAGGAAAAGGGAGAAAAGTCACATCGCGAGTTCCCGACACGCGAAATCCCGACGGGCTCGAAGGTGGACCCCAGGGTTTGAATGGAGGTCATATGGTAGAAGAATAACGGAGGAGCTAGGGATCGTTAACCCATTTCGGGGTTTTGGGAATCAGAGGAGTCGGGGTGACTCACAACGAAAGTCCCGAAATCGCTAAAATTGACGTGCCTTGTTGGGTTAAGTTTGTTGTCACGTGGAGTGGAGGCTCGCTCCTAGTGCATGTTCGCATGGGTAGAGCATATAAAAGGAGATCTGTGGTTTTATGTGTGAAGGGTTCTAGCGGGGACCAAAGGAGCCATTTCGGCTCGGGAATTGGAAGATCCAAAGACCAGGAGGTCAAGCAAACCCTGTTGATGTGGGGGTCTGCGTGAGGTGGTATCAGAGATAACAAATTTTGTTTTCTGTAAAGAGAAGACAGAGGACAATTGTGATTTGAATTTTGCGTGGACAGATTGAAACAATGTCGCTGAGGAGACGTCAAGAGAGACCTATGCCCGATCCATCCGTGGAAAGGGAGATGAGGGAACTTCGTGCTCAATTGGATGCTATGGAGACAACACAGAGGCAAACACCTGATACTGGAGATATCAGTGAGGCCGAAAGTGAGAACAAAGAAGGAGCCGAAGAAGAATTTGTAGCTGAAGATGCTGAAGAGGAACGTATATTCAAAGTTGTTGCAAGAATAGGTGCCAGAGTAAAAATGGATATCCCAATGTATGAAGGAAACTTGGACATTGAGGAGCTGCTAGAATGGTTTAGAGATCTGGATAAATACTTCGACTATGAGGATATCGAAGAAGATAAGAAAGTAAAGCATGCAGTCACTAGACTGAAAGGGAATGCAACACTGTGGTGGGATGAACTGCAAGCTGACAGGCGTTGCAAAGGAAAACAAAGAATTAAAAGCTGGGACAGAGTGGTAGTGAAGATGAAATCCAAATTCATACCTAGAGATTATCAAATCAATCTGTTTCAAAGAATGCGGAATTTGAGACAGAAAGGGATGACAGTGAAGGAATACACTGAGGAATTTTACAGGTTAAATATCAAAGCTGGTCATTGCGAGAGTGATGATGAAAAATTCGCCAGATACATGAATGGCCTGAGATATGAGATTCAGGATGAGATGAGCATGGTGACAATCAGGAATGTAGAAGATGCTTATCATATTGCTTCAAAGGCATAAGTGAAATTGGCTCAAACGCAATGTCAAAGGGGCAGAGGTAGAAGTCAGAGTAGAGGCAAAGAAGTTTCCCAGGACAGAGTACAAAAGCTCAAGGATGAAGAGAAGAAACCTGAAAACCACCTAGAAAGGGGAGGAAGTTCACAAGGAGGACAGTATGCGAATATGAACACTTTTCTTCTAGCAAGAGGAAGAGGAAGAGGCAGAGGAGGTGAAATCAAGTGTTTTTTCTGTGGAAAGATCAGACACAAATATTTTGAATGTCCCGATAGAAAAAGAGATGGAGGAGGATAATATCACATTTCAGAAGTGCAGAGGCAAAATGTTGAAGAAGAAGATGCAAAAGGTGGAAGATCCTTGATGATGAGAAAAATTCTCTAGAAGCCAGAGAAAGAGATGGAAAATCCAAGCCATAGGAACAGTTTGTTTAGGACTGCTTGCAAGACCAAGGATAGGGTATGCAAGGTGATAGCTGGCAGTGGAAGCATGGATAATCTAGTATCCACAGAGATGGTGGAAAAGCTAGAATTGAAGACAGTTTCACATCCAAGCCCATACAAGGTTTCATGGTTGCAAAAAGGACATCAGGTAAAAGTCACTAAACAATGTTTAGTTGAATTTAAGATAGGGGGATACAGAGATGAGATATTATGTGATGTTATTCCCATGGATGTTTGTCATCTTTTGTTGGGAAGAACTTGGCAGTATGACATAAATGTTATTCATGACAGAAGAAAGAACACATACACCTTGGAGAAGAATGGTAGGACGCATATGTTGCTGCCAATTAAAGACAAGAAGGTGAAAGAAGAAACAAGTAATACTATACTTCTCATGAGTGGGAAGGAACTTCTGGATGAAGCCAAGAAATATGAAGAAATGCAGTTTGTTGTGGTGAGAAAACCTAGAGTCATCTTGACCAGTACCTCAACAAATGAGCTACCTGAGGAGATTCGAGAACTGCTGGAGAATTTCGTTGATATAGTGGTGGATGATTTACCTTGTTCATTGCCACCCATTAGAAGTATAAGCCATCACTTCGACCTTATACTAGGGGCGAGTTTACCAAACAAAGTAGTGTACAGACTGACACTGCAGGAGAATGAAGAAATTAAGAAGCAAGTCCAAGAATTGATGGACAAAAGGTTGATTAGGGAAAGCTTGAGTCCATGCATTGTGCCAACAATGTCCAGTACAAAGAAGGATGGTGGATGGAGGATGTGTACAGACTTGAGGTATATAAACAAAATCACCATCAGGTATAGATTTCCTTTACCCAGGATGTATGACTTGATGGATTGGTTGAGTGGAGCAAAGTTTTTTTCAAAAATTGATTTGAAAAGCGGACATCATTAGATTAGAATGAGGGAAGGTGATGAATGGAAGACACCATTCAAGATGAATGAAGGGCTATATGAATGGCTTGTCATGCCATTTGGCTTGACGAATGCGCCAAGTAATTTTATGATATTGATGAACGAAGTCTTGAAAGATTTCATTGGGAAATTTGTAATTGTATATCTTGATGATATATTGATCTTCAGTAAGACCGAGGAAGAACATTTGAGACATTTAGCTTCAGTAATGAGGAGGTTGCAACAAGAGAAGTTGCTAATAAATCTGAAGAAGTTGTCTTTCATGAAGACAAAGCTTATTTATTTAGGTTTTGTGATCTATTTGAATAAGTTGAAGATGGATCCTGAAAAGGTAAAAGAAATCAAAGAGTGGTCATCACCAAGGAATATCTTTGAAGTCAAAAGCTTCTATGGATTAGTCGGTTTTTACAAGAAGTTCATCAGAAATTTTAGTGGGATTTGTGCACCAATGATGGACACAGTTAAGAAAAGACATAAATCTTTTCATTGGACAGAGGAAGCGGAGAAAAGTTTCAAGTTGTTGAAGGAGAAGATAATTGGACAGCCAGTTCTAGTTTTGTCAGACTTCAGTCAAACATTTCAAGTGAGATGTGATGTAAGTGGATTTGCGATTGGAGCAGTCTTAATTCAAGACAATAGAACAGTTTCATACTTCAGTGAGAAGTTGAATGAGACCAAGATGAAATATTCCACGTATGATAAAGAATTTTATGTAGTTGTACAAGCATTGAAGAAATGGAGGCACTACCTGGTTCCAAAAGAGTTTTTTTTGTATAGCGACAACCAGGCCTTACAGTTTATAACAAGATAGGAAAAACTAAACCAAAAACATGCAAAATGGGTTGAATTTATGTAGAAATTTACTTTTGTTATAAAGCACATTTGTGGAAATGCTAACAAGGTTGTTGATGCATTGAGCAAGAAATGTTTGATTCTGCAGGAGTTTCATGTGAAGACCTTAGGTTTTGATAGCCTTAAGGAAATGTTCAGAGATGATTCATATTTCAAGGATGCTTATGAAGCATGTGAGAATCTTGTTCTGAGAGATAGAAGCCAATGGATTGAATATTTAATTTAGGATGGACTGTTATTTAAAAGAAATCAGTTGTGTATCCCAAAGAGTTCTATGAGAGAAAACCTTTTGAAGGAAAAACATAGTGGGGATTGGCTAGACATTTCGGCCATGAAAAAACATTTGCGCAACTAAAAAGTTTGTATTATTGGCCAAGAATGAGGACGGATGTCAAGAATGTTTTCAACAAATGTAGAATCTTCCAGCACACAAAGGGGAAAAGACAAAATAGAAGGTTGTATGAACCATTTCGAATACCAGAAAGGCCATGGGATGCGGTAAGCATGGATTTTGTGTTAGGAATTCCAAGGACACAGAGAGGTTGTGATTCGATATTCGTGGTAGTCGACAGATTTTAAAAAATGGCACATTTTATTCCATGTCTGGAAACTAGTGATGCAACACACATTGCAAACCTATTTTTCAAAGAAGTTGTTCGACTTCATGGTTTACCCAAGAGTATTGTTTCAGACAAAGATACCAAATTTGTTGGTCATTTCTAGAGGACACTATGGAAAAAGATGGGGACAAATTTATCTTTTAGCTCAGCATATCACCCTCAGATGGATGGATATACTGAGGTAGTAAATCAAAGTTTGGGGGACTTATTGAGGAGTTTAGTAGCTGAACATCATAGTCAGTGGGATCAGGTTCTTCCACAAGAAGAATTGCATATAACGACTCGCTTAACCGGAGCACAAGACAAAGCCGATTCCAGATAATGTATGGAATGCAGCCAAGGGGAGTATATGAGTTGAGATACTTGAAGCAGAGCGGATTTAAGAGTGTTGGAGAGAAATATTTTGCAGCAGAGATGCAGGAGCTCCATAGTAAGATTAAAGAGCAGTAGCAGAGTTCCAACCAGGAAAAAAAGCATATAGCAGATCAACATAGAAGAGAGCTTCAATTTGAAGTGGGATATTTAGTCTTAGCACACTTCAAAAAAGAAAGGTTCCCAAGGGGAACATATAATAAGTTGAAAATGAAGAAGACAAGGCCGTGCAAATTTTTGAGGAAATTTGAGGCAAATGCTTATGAGATAGAATTGCCAGATGATGTGGGAATATCACCCATATTCAACGTAGCAGATATGTATCCTTACAGAGAAGATGAAGTGAGAGGACAAGAGAATCAAAAGGAAGTTCAATGGGTCAATAAGATGCGTGTAACTGAAAAGTCGCAGATGGAAAAGATCATTGATCAGAGAGTTTGCAAGAAAACCCGAAGGAAGACATATTTTGAATATCTGATAAAATGGAAGGGACACCTGATTGAGGATGCTAGTTAGGAAAGTGAAGAAGATATCCAGAAACATGGAAAGACAGTGCATGAGCTCATGGACAAAAGTCCATGAATTTTTTATCCAGAGGAGTATGATGCAGGAGCATCGCCAGAAAGCACAAGTGGAGGACAAATGGAAATTTAAAAGATGAAACATTAATGAAATAGTTGGAAGGATGTAATTACTCTTAAATGTTTTGGGGTTTGTAATGAAGATATTGAGCGTTGCTCTCATCTGTCGGTTGGGGGCATTTTGAAGACATTTTGAAATTTAAAAGATGAAACATTAATGAAATAGTTGGAAGGATGTAATTACTCTTAAATTTCATGGTGTTATGGTTACTGTTTGCATCTATAGAATGGTATGTTTACACTTTGCTTATATGCTCTATTATGCATGTGTTCCAATGCTTTATGTGTATAATTTCATGATGAATGTATGAATTCTGTGAGAGGGAGAGTATAAGTTTCAATTTCTCCTCATCCTAAGAATTCCTGCAAGGAGTGCGTTGACAAGATTTTGAGTCTTACCTCGGAAAATCTTAGGGGAGATAGAATTGTTCTTATACCAATAGAAGTGCAAGTATAGCACAGAGCCATGCAAGGTGTGTGCAGGCTGAGAAAAGTCTTAGACTTTTCCAACCAAGTGAGTGGTTGAAGAACTTCTGTCACAAGGAGTGTGCAGAGTTGGAGATATGAGATAATCAAATGTTAACATGAGAGCCACAAGGAGTGCATGCAATAATTCCTTAGAATCCTTGAGTTTGCAGCAAGAATCAAACTCAGGAAGGATAGAGACTTAAAACAGACCAAAGGAAGGATGGGGGTCGAAGTCACCTCACAGAAATCAAGCTCAATAGGGTCTGCTTGACCTCCCGGTCTTTGGATCTTCCAATTCCCGAGCCGAAATGGTTCCTTTGGTCCACGCTGGAACCCTTCACACATATAACCACATGTCTCCTTTTATATGCTCCGCTTGCACGAACATGCACTAGGTGCGAACCTCCACTCCACGTGACCACTGGCGTCGGGACTTTCGTTGTGAATCACCCCGACTCCTCCTATTCTTGAAACCCCAAAATAGGCTAATGGCCTAGATCCTCCCTTATTCTTCTACCATATGACCTCCAGTCAAACCCTGGGGTTCACCTCCGAGCGCGTTGGGATTTCGCGTGTCGGGAACTCGTGATGTGACTTTGCTCCCTTTTCCTGATATCCAAACTCGCAACTTCCTCACCACAGATCAACGGTCCTGAACCTCCCATGATCTGACGACCCAGATCACGTCGGGATTTCACGATTCGTGACCTCCAAGTAGCAAGTTCCTCCACTCTCCCAACTCCGAAAATACCAAAATTTTAGAGCGCCCAATCAACGGCTCACGCTCATCTGGATCTAATGGCTGCTATCTCTCCTAGGCTTACGAGTGTGGAAAGACACTCAGCCTTATCCTCCTCGCAGATCTACTAAATTTGACGATCCATGAAAAATCAATGCTTCTACCTCCGAGAATTCCCACCATCTGTTCAGACTCTCGATGTTTCCTAGCCAAACAATTTGGCGTCAACCCTCCTAAGCTTGATTTCTGTGAGGTGACTTCGACCCTCGTACTTCCTTTGGACTTTTCTAAGTCTTTGTCCTTCATAAGCTTGATTCTTGCTGCAAACTCAAGGATTCTAAGGAATTCTTGCACGCACTCCTTGTGGCTCTCACAATAATCTCTGATTATCTGATATCTCCAACTTTGTGCACTCCTTGCGACAAAAGTTCTTCAACCACTCACTTGGTTGGAAAAGTCTAAGACTTTTATCAGCCTGCGCACACCTTGCACGACTCTGTATTATACTTTCACTTCTGTTGGTATAAGAACAATTCTATCTCTCCTGATATTTTATGAGGTAAGACTCAAAATCTTGTCAACGCACTCCTTGCGGACCCTCACTGCACTCCTCGCATGAATTCTCAAGATGAGGAGAAATTGAAACTTATACTCTCCCTCTCACAGACTTCATACATTCAACATGAAATCACACACATAAAGCATTGAAACACATGCATAACAGAGCATATAAGCAAACTATAAACATACCATTCTATAGATGAAAACAATCACCATAACAACACCATGAAATTCGATTAAAGCCTTCTTATATTAATTCAAATGCTTCTGTACATGGTTTCTATAGCAACAACTATCTACTCAAACAACTTCTACAATCTCTTTTCTTCTCTGCTCTCCTATACTTTCTTGCTCTACTCTTCTATTCATACAATGAGAAAAAAAAAATGACAATACAATACATACGAGGGAGATTTCTTGAGTTTTTCCCTCCTACAACTCTAAGATACCTTATCGAAATTAAAGACTACAAATACTTCACATTTATTACATTAAATGCCCCCAACCGACAGATGAGAGCAACGCTCAATATCTTCATTACAAACCCCAAAACATTTAAGATTAATTACATCCTTCCAACTATTTCATTAATGTTTCATCTTTTAAATTTCAAAATATCTTCAAAATGTGCGCTGGTGTATATCCATCTTTCCTCCACTTGCACTTACTGGTGATGCTCCTACATCAACATCTCTCTCATATTGAATTATAAAGTTCCTCTCAACATAATAATCTCAACTAACATATTACTAATTTCAAGGATTTCACTAGCCTCTTTAACTCTTAAAAAAATCATTTTATCAAACCTTAGTGTCCTTTATAACCATAATCTTAAAACCCATCACAATCTTAAAAACCATGAGTGTGGTGGTTGCCAAGTTTTTTTTCCCTTTTTTCTCTTTTATTTTCCCTTCAAAGGGTCTTGTTAGTTGATGACATATAACAATAAGCACAATTTCCAATGGTCAATTTAACATAAACCAAGCATGATATAACAAGGATGATATAACTCCGTGTATCTTTCATTTTCCTCTATCAACATCATATTCGTAATTTTAACACTTTCCAATTGATTTTTCAAATAAAGATTTTCTACTCTAGGGCAAGTCTCTAAATGAAATACTAAGATACACCACATCATTAATGCTCAATTCATTCATGTTTAAATTGAACTGTTTTTTCTGAGTGGTCTCTAATCTTTGTTTACCCTTATCCTTAAGTTTCGTAACCTTTGAAAAATTTAGAACAATTCCCACATATTATATGGAATGCCATGAAAGTGAAACACATTACTCTCTTATATTTTAATATTCCGCGTGGCCCTTTATAAGTTTGTTTCTCCCATATTCCTAGCATCCTAGTCCACAAGATCATTTCCTAAATATTCAATATTAGTTATCTCAAGGTTTTGTATATCCTAAGTTTTTACCTACAATTATTCGACATAAACAATATTTCGGGAGGAGTTCCTATTGGGCAACTTTACTCTTTTTTAGTCTATTCTCAATTTAGTGGCATGATCTCTCCCCTTGTTTTCTCCTCTCTCCATCATTATACCCATCTCCCCCCGACGTGGTGATGTAGGATCATTTGTCCTCTCTCCATCATTATACCCATCTCCCCCCACGTGGCGATGTAGGCTGTTAAATGTGGGGAAGGTGCATTACCATTAGGAATATTGTTAGACTTGCCTCGAACTAATGTGACGCCTCACATATGAGCCTAATGATTTGGTTTCTCAAATCCTCTCTCCTTAATGGAAACCCCAACAAGAGCCTATAATTTGGCTTCTCAAATCCTACCATTAGTAGCTAAGTATAAAATGCAAAATTAAATGCAAAATCTTAGAATCTATAATGGAAAAGGTTTTTATTACTTTGTGATATGATAATGTTTGGATTTTCTTTTTCATGGAAAAGGTTCCCGTGGTCGGAACATAGCAGCTCGTTGAACCAAAAACTATAATAGGGAAATGCCTACAACACTTTTGAATGGCTTCTTCATATAGACGACCATTTGTATTCAAAGCTGAGATAAAATGAATTTATGAAAAGCATATTGTGGTAAAAGGGAATTTATGAAAAACAAGAACATAGCAGTTTGTTAACCAAAAACTATAATATGGAAATGTTTACAACACTTTTTTGAATGGCTTCTTTATATAGAGGACCATTTGTATTCAAAGTTAAGATAAAATGAATTTATGAAAAACATATTGTGCAAAGGGAATTTATGAAAAACAAATTGTGGTAAAAAAAAGGTAAAGGTGAACTCTAGAATCTATAAATGGAAAATCTTAGAATCTATAATTTATGCATAGTGAAAAAGGTTTTTATTAGTTTGTGATAGATAATGTTTGGATTTTCTATTTCATGGAAGAGGTTCCCATGGTTGGAACATAGGTGCTCCTTAAACCAAAAAGGAATCATAGGGATATGTCTAGAACACTTTGAATGACTTCCTCATATAAAGGGACCATTTGTATTCAAAGTTGGGATAAAATGAATTTATGAAAAACATATTGTGGTAAAAGGAAATTTATAAAAAACAAAATATGGTAAAAAGTAAAGGTGAACTCTAGAGTTATAAATCTTAATGTTTATCATTTGTAATTTAATATGTTTTATTATTGAAAAAAATCATATTCTCAATAATGTTGGAAGGAATATAACTTGTGATTTATACTTTGACTATAAACACAAATTTGTTTTGAACCTTATAAAATTCTCATATTCATTATTCTTCTCGAAGCTAGGATACTAGATTATTTTCATGGTTTCTTTACTTGGGTTTGGAAAGCCTAAGTATCAATTCCAGAAACATGATGCAACTAACAAGTAGTGGCATGGAAGTATTTAGTTGGGTGGAAATTCCTTAGTTGATGGTCCATAGTGTTTGGTATGATATCTCCACATTTAAACATAGTGTTTTTTTCCTTCGTGAGCGAGCCAATTGATTTTAGACAATATTTTTTTCTAGAAATATGCCAATGGTTTCCTGCCACAAAATTTTACATAACATCCAAGCCAAATCTTATATGGCTGGGACAATATCTCTAGGTCATAACCGGTACCAGAATACCTACATCACCGCATTGTACCTATTTTTTTATAGGAGTAAGAAGCAAGTTCTACTTAATCTAATGATTTGGGACGATCCAAAATACTCAAAGAGGCCTAGGAGGATTCATAAATTATCAAAAAATGATCATTTAAAATTCTCTTGAAAAGGACTTCATTGCATAGAGCTCAACGATATATTTCCAACGACGCATGAATCACCTCAAATAGAGGTTGTATGATAAAGTTATGGCCTTTCAAAGTTTTGGAAAAACATGGAAAAATGATGACATGGCAGTTCGTACTACCAGTGCCAGCATGGTGTATGATGACATCATCATGTTGATGTGGCAATACTAGAAGCTACCACATGTCACCTTGATTTGAATGATTTGGAATCTAGTTGGACCACTATGAAAGAGCCATGTTTCATCATTACATATGAAGTCGTAGGTCGTACGATCAACGTGGAAACACTAACAGGGTGACACATGACCTATTGTACGATGATATGGAAAAAATATAGTGACACACTCAACAAGTGACGTGATGGGGGTCATATAGTACAGTGAGTCCACATGGAAAGGTACAATTGGAAATAAGTGTACCAATGATAGGTCGCCATGTGGACCAATCAAATGGTGCCACATGACAGCTTCGAGAAGTCTAAGTTGGCTTGGGTATCAAAATGGTTATGGGCTCGGTGGGTTTTGAACCCCTCACCTCTCATGGAATCCAAATAATATTCCATATGTACCAATGACTTACAAACAATCCACCCACCAATGCGCCATATATAGTGTTTGTTATAACAAACACATAAATATTTATTTAAATTTGGTTAAATACAACCAGGTATATAGCACAAGTTTCGAGCCATAGTTAGGTTGACCTAGCCTATTTATGGGCATGAAAACCAATGCAATGATAGAGGGAGACACATAGTACTATGCAGGGTATATCATTATTCCTCAGGTTTCATGTCGTGTATGGATTTGAGTGCCAAGAGACACAAGTTTGTCTCGTTTTGCATGCCACATCCAAAGATAGCCTTGTTTATACTCGTTCTTCTCAATTTTTTGAGAGGATCATGGTGGTGATGTTGATTTCATGTTAAGATGTTGTCTATGAAAGTATTAGTTCAAATTTCCATGTATGAGTGCCATAATGCATCATTTGGCATGTAAAGGGGGTCATTTTGAACCAATTCAAAATATAGTTGATTTTATACTCATTTTTCTTAGAATTTTGATAAGAATTCAGTGGTAACCTCAATTTCTGGGGTTGATCAACATAATTGAAGAGTGCATTCAAGATTGGATTTTGCAAGTCCATTTTCATTGTAATTTTTGATATTTGAGATTAATGAAGAGCAGTCTCATTATTCAAGGGGACTTGGAGATGTAGCCTAGGAGAGGTTAACTCCATCATCAAATATTGTATTATTAATTATTTTATTTTATGCTATGTTATCTCACATTATTATGCAAATTATTCATAATTTCATGAAGTTTTGGAAAATAAAAAGATTCACAAGTGTTTTGCAAAGTTGTCAATATGATCAAGAAATATTCTAAATCAAGTTAGATGTTAATATTTGTGTTTAAAGAATAATTTAGCATCTAAGGATTTTCAGATCAAATTGGTATTAGAGTAGGTTGATATCATTGAAAGACAACTTTCCTATCACTGGAAGGTTAGTATTAGAGTTGGTTTTGAGAAGTGTTTGCAAGTGAATGTGATGAGGTCCAACACTCAAGTTGGTAAAGGTGTTTGAAGACTCCTTATTGATGATCTCTTTGTTATAGATGAAAAAATAAGTAAATCTATCATGAAATTAAGGCTTCAGGGGAACTCGAACCAACATATTAAGAAAAGGAATTCTACATTAAGAATGAAACTACAATCTCTCGAGGAGGAGAAGTAGAGGCTTCAAGATTGATTGATATGTCATGAATAATTACTTAGAAGTATTATTCATGAATTAGAAAGAGAGTTGCAGAGTGAGGACCGGACATTGGCACCATTCTATGAAGTTGGGAAAGTGGAGAATGAAAAGTCTCATATGAAAGAGAGACTATCTCCTATGAAAGGGTTACAAATAGTAGCCGAGGAAGATAATTCATATTATTCTTCTTCTCCCCACTAGGATGGAGAATGATCTAGGACAACTGATGTAAGGAGAAATTCAAATGAAGAGGTCTTAACAATGTAATGTATAAAGACACTGAGGTAGAATAGCCAAGCATAGATTTGGAGGTAGCAATAGGTTGAGACAACGAGTATATGCACAAAAAGTGACCTTAATTACTAGAAAACCAACTCCCAAGCTACTCGTTACACCAAGCTACTCTCTTCTTTATGATTTAGTTCCCAGTTGGTAAATATCCCCCTGGACGATTAGTCGGTCCCTTAAGGGTTGTAGACCTACTCAACCCATACAAGACTTGGTTCATGGACAGTAACTCATCTCGCCACATGGCAAGAATGAGATCAATATTCCTTAATTTCTTAGAAATTGACACATATTTCTATGAACAATCTAGAACTAGCGCCAGATAAGTAGTAAGAGAGTTTGGATATGTGAGATTTCAGCTATAAAATATTAACATTTAATACATTAATATTTAAAATGATGAAACTATATTTCATATCTACATTAATTAATATAGAATAATAATAATGTTTCATAACATAATGGAATTATTTTAAAAAATAAGAATATTTTATTTTTTCAAAGATACAATTTTTTTTTATATGAAATAAATTTATACACTTATGTAAAAGTTTAGTTTTTCTAGATATCTTTTTTTGTTCTTCAAATAAATTTATTGAATAATTCACAATATGATAGGATAAGATGTTGTATAAATACAGTTAACAATATGTATCATATATGTAATCATTTTTCCATAAAGAATGTGATATTTTTATAAATTTACCTAAACATTAAGATGTTAAGTATTAGTAAGAATTAATCTAATCTTTTATTTGCTGTGTAGTTTTTTAGTAGTCAAACATATTGTAGTTGAAAAAATACAAAATTATATCAAATAATAAACATTTGTATTTTTCAATTATAATATCTATAACTATAAAAATATAGTAAATTATAACAAGAAAAATTTGTATTTTTCAATTATAATATCTATAACTATAAAAATATAGTAAATTATAACAAGAAAAATATTGTAAATAATAATCGTTTTAAATGAAATTTCCATAATCTTATTTATAAATATAAATATTTATGATATATTTAAATATATTATATATAAAAAAGATAATAAGGATTTGAAAATAACAAGGAAAATTTGGTTGGTTTATGCATGAAATAATAAACATTTGTATTTTTCAATTATAATATCTATAATTATAAAAATATAGTAAATTATAACAAGAAAAATATTGTAAATAATAATCGTTTTAAATGAAATTTCCATAATCTTATTTATAAATATAAATATTTATGATATATTTAAATATATTATATATAAAAAAGATAATAAGGATTTGAAAATAACAAGGAAAATTTGGTTGGTTTATGCATGGGAAGCAATAAGTTTATTAGACCAAACATAATTTTGAAGGAGCCACATCAAATTCCATATAAGTTTGCAATGTATTTTGTGTTTAGAACATGAATTTGTTTGAAATGTGATCATGATATAAAACAATATATTTATAATTAAAAAAATATAAGTTTGCAATGTATTTTGTGTTTAGAACTTGGTTGTTTATG
>ML785080.1:145614-156917 GCA_009831015.1 Picea engelmannii | reverse complement strand
TTTTTTTTATGTTATATGGGATATGGTTGAATTATTTCGGAATATCTCACAATTTTAATTTTATCTCTTTCTACTGTTAATTAATTATTGTTCCTCGATATTATCTGATGACTAATATATTCTTAGTGGAATTATTCCTTCAGGAATCTAAAGTATCATATAGTTTTCATCGACTATTGTTGTATTTTATCCTCAACACAGATTTCTCCAAATTCCTTAGTTTGTTCATTTATTTCATTAGATAGACTTAAAACAAAAAATAATAAAAAGCACAAAACCAAGTAACATTTAAATCCCATCGAATGATTTCCATACCTTCGACACAGAGGATTATTCCATACCAAACAAAGAAGATTTTGATTGGACCTCTTCCTTTGGTTTAATCCCTACTATTGAGCAAAGGGAATTTACACCCATCAACAAAAATTGTGCTAGACGGAGGGTCTGGATGACAAGATGGCCTGTGTGGATCTATTGTTCTAAAATGTATTAACAAACCATGAATCCTATCCATATTCCTGCATGGGACCATGCTTTTAGTCTCATGAGACCATTGCATGGTGTTCCAAAAAACACATTGCATCTCTTGTCTAAAATAAAATTTGATGGTGAAAAGAAGACCTCTGCATATAGGCATATTAGTGAACTTAATATTGCATGTAACAATATTAAGGTTTTTCAAGATGTTGAACTATGTAGATTATTTACTCTCCCATTGGAAAGAAGATTTCAAGCTTGGTATCACGCATTACTAGCTAAATCAATTCATAGTTGGAAAAAATTCAAGGAAGTTTTCCTAGATGTGCATGATAACTATGACTATGATGAACTATGTCCCGAAGTTAATAAAAAACTAAAAAATGAAAGATGAATCTCATGATGAATTTTTATTAAGGGTTTTACCAATTTATGATAGATTTTGTGAAAGTAACAAAATCTCAATATTTGAATTTGTTAACTTGTGCTCCTATTTTTTTTATTTTCTTGAAGAGGAAAAGTCATTAATGAGTAATGAAAAGGATCCGAGCTATAAGAGTATCCTCCACTAGAATTAATTATATCATCATTTCATGAACAAGGTAATCAAGAAGATAATGATTATGAAGAGCTTTGTAATGAACTGGTAGAAATTTGTAGGAACATAAATGAACCTCTAGATGATTTCCATCAAATAATCATACAAATTTGTTGTAGGTTTCCTGAAAATAATAGTCCTCCCTTCTAATAAATCCTTTATTGGTTTACATACCTTGTCTTTATCCCTGAAGAAGATGGCTTACTCTCAAATAACAAGGAGACTTCTCAGCATCTTGATTGTTTCCCACGTGATATTTCATTCTCACTACTTCTTGAGACATACATGTTACGACTACCATAAGGAGGGATGGAATCACCATAAATAATTTTTTTTACCCTTATCGAAACTAATGATGTGAAATTCATGAACTTGGGAAATAGAAAAAGACAATCTGGAAATCACAAACACCTCCAACTTACAAGAAGTTATTTTTCATGATTTTGATGCAGATGTACATAAAAAAAGTTCAATCTTTTCACAACCTGAAAAAATTATTCCCATTATTGAATCATCTCATTTTTATATTCATGTCTCTCATTCTATACAATCCAATTTCAAAGAAAATTTTCAAATAGTGTTTTAAGGGATGATTACAAACTAGATTTTAATGACTAATTAATTTCTAGTGTTTCTATAAATTCGATCAATTATTTAACATCCAAGGAAATAGAGCCAATATGTTCCAATTATGATCATGAATAGTGGGAAGAGAATGAAATGATATGATTTTTGAAATATAATCTTTCACTAAGACAAGTAAATTTACAACATACATTAAACTTAGCGAATAGACCAAACAAGTTATATCTATTCTTAACCCTAAATATCAAAAGGATAATCAATATTTTTTTGTCTATGAAAATTATCTTGCCGAAGAAATAAAGTCAATTTTAGAATATGAAATTTTTTATGACCTCTACTCAAATTTATTTGATTCATTATCTTGTCATATAGTTTACCCTTCTTTTGGAAATAAAATACAAAGTGATGTAGGAAAGAAGGAAGATTGTCAAACATGGATTGATCAAACATATTATGAGAGTAAATGTTCATTCAATGTGAATAATTTTGATAATTCCTTGCAATCATAATTTATTGAATATAAGGAAACAAAGTTTGATTATGATAGTCCTATTTTTTATGACAATGTTTCTTTTCAAGAATTGGATTTGTGATTTGATATATCATGCATGGAACTAATTCACCATGAAATTGCTAATATTTTTGAACAAATGTCGGTGCTAGTCTTAGAAAAGATAGAGTAAGGAGTACAAATGGAATATTCATCTCTTCATGAAGAGATAATAACATGCATACAACCCATCATCATACATAACAAAGGAAGTAGTAGGTTGAACCAAGAAGAATTACCAGTTGGATTTATTTTGGACATGCAAACTAATCTCTATAAGAAAGTACACTTATTACCATTGCATTCATTTTTAATATCCCAACATTGCCAAAATGGTTTTAAAGATACCATCAGATACTTCTTGGAATTATTTTTTGCAAAGCAATTTTCTCAAACTAGTAAGTGTCGAATACTTTCTATTTTGAAACAATTGCATAATGTTTTAATTCTCAATCAAACAATGCCTTATTCCTTAGTTTCACAAGCCTACACAATGCCTTGATAGCCTAATTAATAGTGATGTAATTAAATGGTTACATTGGATTTATGATTTCACATAGTATTGGTTGAGCCATTGTAAGTTAGGGTAAGGGTAGCTTAGTTTTATTTAATTTTACTTTTAATTTTGTAATAAGATGTTGGCTCAATTTTGGTTTCCTGAATAAAATACATCAAATTGTAATTTAGTTATGATTTTTAATTATTTTTAAATACATATATTTTTTCCTTTTTCTCTCAACCATTCACCTCAAAATTGATTTTAGTTATGTGTCGATTTCAAGCTTAGTTTAGTTTTCCTTAAGTTTAGTTGGATTTACTTTTTTACTTGTTTCATGGTTTCAGTTTGATTTTCATAGTTGATTTTCATGATTCTTACTTTGCATGTTTTTTTTATATAGCATGATTTGCACATTTAATTTTTATTTGTTTTTCCATAAATAATTTTTGGGGGATGTTGAGTTTTCAGCCTCTGGTCTGCAAAAAAAGACATTCTAGTTCTCTGCTAAAAAACTTATTTGTTTTAAATATCAAAGTAAAGAAAGTTGACAATGATCAGGAGTAGGAGTGATAAAGTACTTATAGTTTCTTTTATATATATGTGACTTGGAAAAAACACATTGCTTTGCTAGTGGTGGAAATAACTATTATCAAATATGAAAATATCGAAAAAAGTCATATACTCTAGAAATCATGATCTAAATGATGAATGTATTGATTCTTTTAGAATGAGTAAGATTTAAATTCTAGGGGCTTGATTCATCCTTCACTAATAGATGTCATCCTCCTAGACTCAGATACATATCCCACAAGAACTTCTCATCACACAAAATATCCAGTAATAAGTACATATGCTTTTCATTATAATAATAAAAGAAAGAAGTGATGAGGTATGAAAATAACTCAAAATGGAATCATGATATCAAGGAGGGAATGCAAATATCTCCTCCAAGGCTATAGATGCTCGTTGGAAGTGGATAAATATATGTGATATTGGGGTGACTCCATTGGGGCTATGGATGCTTGCTTATAGTGGAGAAACACTATAAGGGTGATAAGGTTAGTTAGATATTATACAAAATAATACCCAAATACTAGAATTCATATCTAATTTGGTTTATTATTCAAAGTGAAGGTCATTGATCAAAAGGATTTATCTTTTGTCATTGATTAAAAGTAAAAACCCCATGACAATGTAAAGAATGATTTCTAAATTACATATAGAGGGATCTATGGGTTGTTCTTTTTTTTTCTCTTCTTGTTATAAGTATATGTTACTTGAAATTGTTTGGTTATGATCGAAGGTATAGGTAGAGATTTTGGTTTCGTCCAGTGAATCACCATTTGTTTAGTCTTCAACACACCCTTAAAATTTTCAATTTTGGGGTACCACTTTTCCTTTTAATCATTTTTCACCTTCTTATTTTGTATTTACATAGGTTGCATATTTGTCCTTTATTAATTTTAGGAATTTTTTCCTTTGTTTTATTTGCATCTAAAATATTAAGAAAATTCAAAAAAATCTCATGTTTTGCATAAGGGAAGAAAAAACGGAATAAATAATTGAAAAAGAGATAAATCACAACCTTTTCCAAAAAGTGTCAATGAACTCAACAGGGGTTGAGGAAAAAAGAAAAAGATAACAGTGCGAAGCCCAAAGTCCCAATCTGACGAAGTCTTAAAGAAAATGATGATGGATACATCGGTTTTAAGGGTGTTTTCTAGCAGATGTAAACGAGTAGTGTTTTCAACCAATCATCAATGGGACCATTGAAGTCGGTCGAAATTATATGGTTAAGAAATAAAAAAGAAAAAAACAAACTCCTCATCCTAATGAGTGAATTTAGAAAGTCACGACGAATCCATCATCGTCAACATAATTTTGAGTCAACTTAAAACAACAAACATATTTTCCTGACTGTCAATAAAGCCATAGTAAATTAGTGGAATTCATTGAGTCATTAATAGAGAAGCTCGGTTTACCCAATGTCGATGATCCAGAATATTTTCAGCACGAAATGAGATCGGAGATATAATAAAGAAATGCACAGAGATATCGCAGATATTCAGTAATATAACAGAAATATATCAGATATGCAACCATAAACACAGATATGCAGTAATACACAATTTCTATTAATGAAATAAATGTACAGAGATTGTAAAATACAAAGTGAAAGACTCGATAGAATGGTGGAAATTTATCTCTCAGAAGAGATGTGACAGCTACTCACATTCGCAAGAAGATGATTACAATGGGGCTCTGAAGGTATTTTTACAATAAACAGGAATGCCAAAAGTCCTAGACATCCAAAAACCTAACCCTAGGAGATGAAATGCCAAAATTCATGAGGGCCTCATTTGGGTAAGTTAGTAAATCAACTTCTTGGGGTCGTAACTTTTGCATACGATCTCCGTTTTAGGTGAATGATATCTCATTGGAAAGGTATCATCGAGGAGATTCATTTTGAGGGATAAATCATGCCTTTAGCTATGATTGAGAACCTCTATCTTGAAAAACCTTCATTTGAGCCCTCAAAATGGCCCTGGAAGTTAAAAACTGCTAAAAATAGTAAATTGACAAATTTGTCAAAAAACTATTTTGAGCCAATCGGAAAAGGTGGGTGGCTACCGATATCCACCTAGATCAATCCTCCCTCCTTAGGAAGAAATGGTCTCCATTGCGTTGAGTTCCCGGGGGAGAGGGAAAAGTGTTTTCTAAATCTGCATCTTGGTGAGTTGTTTTCCTTGTTGGAGACGTCGCGCTGCTCAGTTTGTTGAAGTCTGTCACAAACCTGTTGAGGCTGGGGCAGTTCAAAAAGATAGGCTACATGAGAGGATGGTGTGCAGAATGAATCTTTTCTCTTTGTTGCAACCTTGTCGACCTGCTTCTGTTGGATAAAAAGTGCTTGGGGCAAAGTTGTAGTGGTTGCAGTGTCCTTATGTTACCCTTTTGAACAGATTGTGAAGAAGCTAAATTTTGCAGTATGAGATACTACCTTGTAGAACTTTTTAGCTAGAACAGTAGTCAGAACTACCTCTGGTATTCTGTAGAGATTACCCCCCAGAGAAACAATGACACTGCGGGGTCGAGACTCATAAACAATGTGGCTCTTCCACATATATGGTTGGCCCAAGAGAACATCACAGACATCTAGTGGGGAAACATCGCATAATACCTCATTATTGAAGAGTTGGATGCCATATGACAATCGACATTTATGGCTGACATGAAGATCTCGTCGTTGGCGAAGCCACCCGATGTTGTATGGTTGCGGGTGTGGTGTTGTTGACAATCCCAACTGTTTGATGACCTTTACTGAGATGAGGTTTTTCTAGCTTCCACTATCAACAATAAAACATAGCAAGGTCCCCTTCACCCACATATGTGAATGAAAAAGGCACTCCCCCTCTTCAGGATCTGTTGGTTCTTTTGGTTGAACTACTGCATGCCTGACAATAACAGTGGGGTCTATATCAATGATCTTTAATTTAACAGTATTTTCATAATCAGATTCTGAATCAACATTCGGCTCCTTGTCTTTGATCTCAGCCACCAATGACTATTTTGAGCGACATTCATCGGTGTTGTGCTAGGGTCTTTTGTGGAAATCGCACCATTTTTCGGTATCCTTCTTAATCTTCCCGTTACCCTTCTTTTCATGTGGCTTGGACTGATTTTCGAGAGACTGTTTGTTAGGGACGTTTTTGTCATACTTTGGTTGTTGCGGATTTGCAGAACCAAAATCCCCTTTGTTCTGGTGCTTACATTTCTTCTCAATTTTAGAAGCATATCGATAGGCAACACCGAGTGATGAGATGTCCAGAAAATCCATTTCATTTTGGATGTATCTGTGTAGAGCCCCATGTTATTTCAGAACCAATTGTCGTTCAGAGTCTTTTATACCCAGCTTGGTGTGGAAGGTATGGAAGGTATTGGTGAAATATGGAACTACTTGACCCCTCTCTTGCTGCAGTGTGGTCCATCTCATGTACTGGTCCTCATAGTTGCCAATAGGGTAATATTGTTCCTTTACTACATCCACAAAAAAATCCCAAGTGGGATCAACAACATATATTTCAGACTCCTCTGTGGAAATCTACTCCCAATAAGTTTCTCACCAATGTTTGACATGGGGGAGAGCTTTAAGGAGTGCAAAGGTGATCTTTTCTTTGTCGAAAAATTTGTGAACAGAGAAATAACCTTCTAGCATATTTAAACATTTGTCTAGGGCTTCTGCATATATTTGTTCTTCAAATACAAGAATATAAAAATTAACTTGTACCTTGAAAGGTGAGGTTCCTCCAAAGTGGCCACTTGATGAAGATGCGCATGCTGCTATCGGCAGGCGTTGAAGGATGTGGGAAAAATTCTCCATCATTTTGTGCCTCTGTTGTGTGAGAGATTTCTCAAGCAATAGACTGATAGGATCGTCTGCTTCATCATTATTCTTTTCCTCTGCCATTGAGGGTTTCTTCGGTGTGCGAGAGACAAGCTCGAGACCCAACTTTATATACTCATACCTCGTCGGGGACATGCACTGAAAAAATGACTAAGAACAACCTGCTCTGATACCACTGATCCAAATTACTTTCGACATGAAATGAGATCAGAGATATAATAAAGAAATGCATAGAGATATCACAGATATTCAATAATAACACAGAAATATATCAGAGAAGCAACCATTAACACAGAAATGCAGTAATACATGATTTCTATTAATGAAATAAATGTACAAAGACTGTAAAATACAGAGTGGAAGACTCGATAGAATGGTGGCATCTTATGTCTCAGAAGAGATGTGACGGCTACTCGCATTCGCAAGAGGATGATTAAAATGAGGCTCTAAAGGCCTTTTTACAATAAATGGGAATGCCAAAAGTCCTAGACATCCAAAAACCTAACCCTAGGATATGAAGCACCAAAATTCATGTGGGCCCCGTTTGGGTAAGTTAGTACATCAACTTCCTGGGGTCGTAACTTTTGCATACGATCTCCGTTTTAGGTTTATGATAGCTTGTTGGAAAGGTATCATCGAGGAGATTTATTTTTGGAGCTCAATAATCCATTTGGATATAATTAATAACCTCTATTTAAAAAAACCTTCATTTGGGCCCTCAAAATGGCCCCGTAAGTTAAAAACGACTAAAAATAGTAAATTGCCAAATTTGTCAGAAAACTATTTTGAGCCAGTCAGAAAAGGTGGGTGGCAACCGATATCCAACTGGATCAATCCTCCCTCCTTAGGAAGTAATGGTATCCATTTCTTTGAGTTCCCCGGGGAGAGGGAAAAACGTTTGCTGAATCTGCATCTTGGTGAGTTGTGTGCCTTGCTAGAGACGTTGTGCTGCTTAGTTTGTGGAAGTCTCTCACGAACCTATTGAGGATGAGGTTGTTTAACAATTCTGGATTAATGAGAGGACAATGTGCATAAGGAATCTTTTCTCTTTGCTACAACCTTATCGACCTGCTTCTGTGTGATAGAAGGTGCTTGGGGTGAAGCTGTAGTGGTTGCAGTGTCCTTCTATTCCCCTTTTGAACAGATTGGGAAGAAGATGAATTTTGTAGTATGAGATACTATCTTGCAACACTTTGTAGGTGGAACAGTAGTCTAAACTACCTCAGGTATTGTGTAGAGATGAGCCCCTAGAGAAATAATGACACTACAGGGTCGAGACTCATAAACAGCGTGGCGCCATCATAGACATAAAGAGAACACTACAGGGTCGAGACTCATAAAGAGAACATCATAGACATCTAGTGGGGAAACATTGAATAATACCTCATCCTTGAATGGTTGGATGCCATATGACAATCGACATTGCTGGCTGACACGAAGATCTCGTCCTTGGCAAAGCCACCCAATGTTGTATGGCTGCGGGTGTGGTGTTGTCGACAATCCCAACTGTTTGATGACCTCTGGGTAGATGAGGTTTTTCTGACTTCCCCTATCAACAATAAAATGCAGCAGGGTCCCCTTCGCCCACATCTTTGAATGAAAAAGGTGCTCCCCCTCTTCAGGATCTGTTGGTTATTCTGGTTGAATTGTTGCGGTCGTGAAAATAGAAGTGGGGTTTGCGTCAATGATCTGTCATTTACCAGTATTTTCATAATCAGATTCTGAATTAGGGTTCGTCTACTTGTATTTGATATCGGCCATGAATGATTGTTTTGAGTGACATTCATCGGTGTTCTTCCAGGGGCTTTTGTAGAAATCACACCATTTTCTGGTTTCCTTCTTTGTCTTCCCGTGACCCTTCTTTTCATGTGGCTTGAACTAGTTTTCAGGAGACTGTTTGTTAGGGATTTCTTTGTGATACTTTGGTTGTTGCAGATTTGCAGAAGAAAAATCCTGTTTGTTCTGGTACTTAAACTTCTGCTTGATTTTAACAACATATCGATAGGCAACACCGAGTGATGAGATGTCCAGAAAATCCATTTCAGTTTGGATGTATCTGTGTAGAGCCCCACGGTATTTCAGAACCAAATTTCGTTTGAAGTATTTGATACCCAGCATGGTGCACAAGGTATGGAAAGTATTAGTGAAATCCAAAACTGATTGGCCCCTCTCTTGTCGCAGTGTGGTCCATCTCATGTACTGGTCCTGATAGTTGCCAATAGGGTAATATTCTTCCTTTACCACATCCACAAAATAATCCCAAGTGGGATCGACCCCATATATTTCAAACTCCTCTATGGAACTCTGCTCCCAATAAGTTTCCCACCAATGTTTGACATGGGGGAGAGCTTTAAGGAGTGCAAAGGTGATATTTTCTTTGTCAGAAAATTCGTGAACAGAGAAATAACCTTATAGCAGATTTAACCATTTGTCTAGGGCTTCTGCATCTATTTGTTCTTCAAATACAGGAATATCAAAATTAATGTGTACCTTGAAAGGCAAGGTTCCTACAAAGTGGTCTCTTGATGAATATGCGCATGTTTCTATCAGTGGGAGTTGAAGGATGTGGGAAAGATTCTCCATCATTTCATCCCTAGGTCGCGTGAGAGATTGCTCAAGCAACAGACCGATAGGATCGTTTGGTCCATCATTTTTATTTTCTTCCACCATTGAGGGTTTCTTGGGTGTGCGAGAGTGATTTTCCTCAAGAGAGACAATATTGAGACCCAACTTACTATAATCAGACCTCATCGGGGACATGCACTGAAAAAAATGACTAAGAACAACCTTCTCTGATACCACTGATCCAGATTATTTTCGGCATGAAATGAGATCAGAGATATGATAAAGAAATGCACAGAGATATCGTAGATATTCAATAACATAACATAAATATATCAGATATGCAACCATAAACAAAGATATGTAGTAATAAACAATTTCTATTAATGAAATAAATGTACAGAGACTGTAAAACACAGAGTGAAAGACTCGATAGAATGGTGACATCTTATCTCTCAGAAGAGATGTGACAACTACTTTCATTCGAAGAAGATGATTACAATGAGGCTCTAAAGGCCTTTTTACAATAAAAAGGAATTCCAAAAGTCCTAGACATCCAAAAACCTAACCTTAGGAGATGAAGTGCCAAAAGTCATGTGGGCCCCATTTGGGTAAGTTAGTACATCAACTTTCTGGGGTCGTAACTTTTGCATATGATATCTGTTTTAGGCGTATGATAACTTGTTGGAAAGGTGTCATTGAGGAGATTCATTTTGGGGGTTAAATCATGATTTTGTAGATCATTGAGAACCTCTATCTAAAAAAACCTTCATTTGGGCCCTCAAAATGGCCGTGGAAGTTAATAACTGCTAAAAATAGTAAATTGCCAAATTTTCCAGAAATCTGTTTTGAGCCAGTCGTAAACGGTGGGTGGCCACCGATATTGACCTGGATCAATCCTCCCTTATTAGGAAGAAATGGTCTCCATTGCATTGATTTCCTGGGGTAGAGGGAAAAGCATTTGTTGAATCTTCATCTTGGTGAGTTGCTTTCCTTGTTGGAGACGTCACACTGCTCAGTTTGTGGAAGTCTGTCACGAACCTGTTGAGGCTAAGGATTTTCAAAAAGTCAGGCTACATGAGAGGACAGTGTGCAGAAGGAATATTTTCTCTTTGCGGCAACCTTGTCGACCTACTTTTTTTGGATAGAAGGTGCTTGGGGCAAAGCTGTAGTGTTGGAACTACCTCTGGTATTCTATAGAGATGACCCCCGGAGAAATAATGACACTGCGGGGTCGAGACTCATAAACAGCGTGGCACTTCCACATATATGGTTGGCCCAAGAGAATATAATAGACATATAGTGGGGAAACATCGCATAATACCTCATCCTTGAATGGTTGGATTCCATATGAAAATTGACATTGTTGGCTGACTCGAAGATCTCGGCCTTGGCGAAGCCACTCGATGTTGTATGGTTGCAGGTGTGGTGTTGTCAACAATCCCAACTATTTGACGACCTTTGTTGACATGAGGTTTTTTTGTCTTCCACTATCAACAATAAAATGAAGCGGGGTCCTGTTCACCTACATCTGTGAATGAAAAAGACACTCCCCCTCTTCAAGATCTGTTGGTTCTTCTGGTTGAATTGTTGTGTTCATGACAATAACAGTGGGGTATGCGTCAATGAT
>ML785080.1:127747-145564 GCA_009831015.1 Picea engelmannii | reverse complement strand
GGTGGATATCGGTGGCCACCCACCTTTTCCAAATGGCTCAAAATAGTTTTCTGGCCATTTTGGCAATTTACTATTTTTAGCAGGTTTTAACTTCCGGGGCCATTTTGAGGGCCTAAATGAAGGTTTTTCGAGATCGAGGTTCTTAATGATAGCCAAAGAAATAATTGAGCCCCCAAAATGAATCTCCTCAATGATACCTTTCCAACGAGCTATCACACACCTAAAACAAAGATCGTATGCAAAAGTTACGACCCCAGGAAGTTGATGCACCAACTTACCCAAACGGGGCCCACATGACTTTTGGTGCTTCATCTCCTAGGGTTAGGTTTTTGGATGTTTATGACTTTTGGCATTCTCATTTATTGTAAAAGGGCCTTCAGAGCCTCATTGTAATCATCTTCTTACGAATGCGAGTAGCCGTCACATCTCTTCTCAGAGATAAGTTGCCACCATTCTAGCGAGTCTTTCACTCTGTATTTTTACAGTCTTTGTACATTTCTTTCATTAATACAAATCGTGTATTACTGTATCTCTGTGTTTATGGTTACATATCTGATATATTTATGTTATATTACTAGATATACACGATATCTCTGCGCATTTCTTTATTATATCTCCGCTCTCATTTCGTGCCGAAAATAATCCGGATCAGTTCAACTCCTTGTCTTTGATCTCATCTATGAATGATTGTTTTGAGCGACATTCATCAGTGTTGTGACAGGGGCTTTAGTGGAAATCACACCATTTTCCGGTGTCCTTCTTTGTCTTCCCATGACACTTCTTTTCATGTGGCTTGGACTGGTTTTTGGGACACTGTTTTCTAGGTACGTCTTTGTCATACTTTGGTTTTTGCGGATTTGCAGAACCAAAATCTCATTTTTTCTTGTGCTTAAATTTCGGTTTGATTTTAACAACATATTGATAGGCAACACCGAGTGATGAGATGTCCAAAAAATCCATTTCAATTTGGATGTATCTATGTAGAGCCCCATGGTATTTCATAAACAAATGTCGTTCAGAGTCTTTGATACCCATCTTGGTGCGCAAGGTATGGAAGGTATTGGTGAAATCTAGAACTACTTGGGCTCTCTCTTGCCGTAGTGTGGTCCATCTCATGTACCGATCCTCATAGTTGCCAATAGGGTAATATTGTTCCTTTACCACATCCACAAAAAAATACCAAGTGGGATGGACCCCATATATTTCAGACTCCTATGTGGAACTCTTCTCCCAATAAGTTTCCCACCAATGTTTGACATGGGGGAGAGATTTAAGGAGTGCGAAGGTGATCTTTCCTTTGTCGAAAAATTTGTGAACAAAGAAATAACCTTCTAGCAGATTTAACCAGTTGTCTAGGGCTTCTGCATCTATCTGTCCTTCAAATATAGGAATATCAAAATTAACTTTATACCTTGAAAGGCGAGGTGCCTCCAAAGTGTCCTCTTGATGAAGATGTACCTTTTTCTATCAACAGACATTAAAGGATCTGGGGAAAATTCTGCATCATTTTGTCCCTCTGTTGCCTAAGAGCTTGTGCAAGCAACAGAATGATAGGATCATCTGCTTCGTCGTTTTTATTTTCTTCCGCCATTGAGGATTTCTTGGGTGTGCAAGATCCATTGTACTCAAGAGAGACAAGATCGATACCCAACTTTCTATACTCAAACCTCGTTGGGGACATGCACTGAAAAAAATGACCAAGAATAGCCTGCTCTGATACCATTGATCCAGATTATTTTCGGCATGAAATGAGATCAGAGATATAATAAAGAAATGCACAGATATATCACAGATATTCAAGAATATAACCGAAATATATTTGAGATGCAACCATAAACATAGATATGCAGTAATACATGATTTCTATTAATTAAATAAATGTACAAAGACTATAAAATACAGAGTGAAAGACTCGATAGAATGGTGGTAGCTTATCTCTCAGAAGAGATGTGACGACTACTTGCATTCACAAGAAGATGATTACAATGAGGCTATGAAGGCATTTTTACAATAAACAGGAATTCCAGAAGTCCTAAAAATCCAAAAACTAACCCTATGAGATGAAGCACGAAAAGTCAGGTGTGTCCCATTTGGGTAAGTTAGTACATCAACCTCTCGGGGTCGTAACTTTTGCATACGATCTCTGTTTTAGGCATATGATAGCTCGTTGGAAAGGTATCATCGAGGAGATTCATATTGGGGGATCAATCATGCCTTTGGCCATCATTGAGAACCTTGATCTCAAAAAACCTTCATTTGGGCCCTCAAAATGGCCCTGGAAGTTAAAAGCTACTAAAAATAGTAAATTGCCAAATTTGCCAGAAAACTGTTTTGAGCCGGTCGAAAAAGGTGGGTGGACACCGATATCCACCTCGATCAATCCTCCCTCATTAGGAAGAAATGATCTCCATTGTGTTGAGTTCCCGGCGGAGAGGAAGAAATGTTTGTTGAATCTGCATCTTGGTGAGCTACTTGCCTTGCTGGAGATGTCGTCATGATTAATTTGTGGAAGTCTGTGACGAACCTGTTAAGGCTAAGGCTGTTAAAAAAGTCTAGATACATGAGAGGAAGGTGTGTAGAAGGAATAATTTCTCTTTTCTGCAACCTTTTCGACCTTCTTCTGTTGGATAGAAGGTGATTTGGGCAAAGTTGTAGTGGTTGCAGTGTCCTTCTATTCTCCTTTTGAACAGATTGTGAAGAAGCTGAATTTTTTAGTATGGGATACTACCTTGCGACACTTTTTAGGCGGAACAATAGTTGTAACTACCTCTGGTATTCTGTAGAGATGACCTTCCAGAGAAACAATGACACTGCGGGGTCGAGACTCATAAACAACATGGCGCTTCCACATATATGGTTGGCCCAAGAGAGCGTCACATACATCTAGTGGGGAAACATCACATAATACCTCATCCTTCAAGGGTTGGATTCCATATGACAATCGACATTGTTGGCTCATGCAAAGATATTGTCCTATGCAAAGACACCCGATGTTGTATGGCTGCGAGTGTGGTGTTGTCGATAATATTGACTGTTTGATGAAATCTTTTGAGATGAGGTCTTTCTGGCTTCTGATATCAACAATAAAATGCAGAGGGGTCCCATTCACCCACATCTGTGAATGAAAAAGGCTCTCCCCCTCTTCAGGATCTGTTGGTTCTTCTGGTTGAATTGTTGCGGTTGCAACAATAGCAGTGGGGTCTGCGTCAATGATTTTTCCTTTACCAGTATTTTCATAATTAGATTTTGAATTAGGGTTCGACTCATTGTCTTTGATCTCGGGCACCAATGAATATTTTGAGCAACATTCATCGGTGTTGTGCTGGAGGCTTTTGAGGAAATTGCACCATTTTCTGGTGTCCTTCTTTGTCTTCCCGTGACACTTCTTTTCATGTGTCTTGGATTGGTTTTCGGAAGACTGTTTGTTAGGGACGTCTTTGTCATACTTTGGCTGTTACGGATTTTCAGAACAAAAATCCTGTTTTTTCTGGTGCTTAAATTTCTGCTCGATTTTAACGACATATTGATAGGCAACACCGAGTGATGAGATGTCCAGAAAATCCATTTCAGTTTGGATGTATCTGTGTAGAGCCCCATGTTATTTCAGAACCAAATGTCGTTCGTAGTCTTTGATACCCAACTTGGTGCACAAGGTATGGAAGGTATTGGTGAAATATAGAACTGCTTGGCCCCTCTCTTGTCACAGTGTTGTCCATCTCATGTACTGGTCCTCGTAGTTGCCAATAGAGTAATATTGTTCCTTTACTACATCCACAAAAAAATACCAAGTGGGATCGACCCTATATATTTAAGACTCCATTGTGGAACTCTACTCCCAATAAGTTTCCCACCAATGTTTGACATAGGGGAGAGCTTTAAGGAGTGCGAAGGTGATCTTTTCTTTGTCGAAAAATTTGTGAACAGAGAAATAACCTTCTAGCAGATTTAACCATTTGTATAGGGCTTCTGCATCTATCTGTCCTTCAAATACAGGAATATAAAAATTAAATTGTACCTTGAAAGGAGAGGTTCCTGCAAAGTAAATGCTTGATGAAGATGTTCCTGTTGTTATCGGTAGGTGTTGAAGGATGTGGGAAAAATTCTCCATCATTTCGTCCCTCTGTCGCGTGAGAGATTGCTCAATCAACAGACTGATAGGATCGTTTTCTATGTCGTTTTTATTTTCTTCCACCATTGAGGGTTTATTGGGTGTGTGAGAGAAATTGTACTCAAGAGAGACAAGCTCAAGACCCAACTTTCTATGCTTAGACCTCGCCGTGGACATGCACTGAAAAAAATGACCAAGAACAACCTTCTCTGATACCACTTATCCGGATTACTTTTGGCACAAAATGAGATCAAAGATATAATAAAGAAATGCACAGAGATATCATAGATATTCAATAATATAACAGAAATATATCAGAGATGCAACAATAAACATAGATATGCAGTAATACATGATTTTTTTTAATGAAATAAATGTACAGAGACTATAAAATACAGAGTGAAAGACTCGATAGAATGGTGGTAGCTTATCTCTCAGAAGAGATGTGATGGCTACTCGCATTCGCAAGAAGATGATTACAATGAGGCTCTTAAGGCCTATTTACAATACACAGGAATGCCAAAAGTCCTAGACATCCAAAAACCTAACCCTAGGAGAAGAAGCGACAAAACTCTTGTGGGCCCTGTTTGTGTAAGTTAGCACATCAATTTCCTGGGGTCGTAACATTTGCATACGATCTATGTTTTAGGTGTATTATAGATAGTTGGAAAGGTATCGTCGAGGATATTCATTTTGGGGGCTCAACCATGCCTTTTTCCATCATTGAGAACCTCGATCTCAAAAAATCTTCATTTGGGCCCTCAAAATGTCCCCAAAAGTTAAAAACTGCTAAAAATAGTAAATTGACAAATTTGCCAGAATTTTTTTTTGAGCCAGTCGAAAAATCTAGGTGGCCACCGATATCCACCTGTATCAATCATCCCTCCTTAGGAATCAATGGTTTCCATTGAGTTGAGTTCCCGGGGGAGAGGGAGAAACGTTTGCTGAATCTGCATCTTGGTGAGTTCATTTCCTTGTTGGAGACGTTGCACTGCTTAGTTTGTTGAAGTCTGTCACGAACCTATTGAGGCTGAGGTTGTTCAACAAGTTAGGCTAAATGAGAGGACAGTGTGCAAAAGGAATTTTTTTTCTTTGCTGCAACCTTGTCGACCTGGTTCTGTTGAATAGAAGGTGCTTGGGGCGAAGCTGTAGTGGTTGCAGTGTCCTTCTGTTCCCCATTTGAACATATTGTGAAGAAGTTTAAATTTTTAGTATGAGATACCACCTTGCGGAACTTTTTATGTGGAACAGTAGTTAGAACTACCTCTGGTATTCTGTAGAGATGACCCTCGAGAGAAACAATGACACTGCGGGGTCAAGACTCATAAATAGCGTGGCGCTTCCACATATATGGTTGGCCCAAGATAACATCACAGACATATAGTGGGGAAACATTGCATACTACCTCATCCTTGAATGGTTGGATGCCATATGACAATCGACATTGCTGGCTGACATGAAGATCTCGTCGTTGGCGAAGCCACCCAATGTTGTTTGGCTGTGGGTGTAGTGTTTTCGACAATCCCAAATGTTTGACGACCTTTGTTAAGATGAGGTTTTTCTAGATTCCTCTATCAACAATAAAATGCAGTGGGGTCCCCTTCACCCACATCTGTGAATGAAAAAGGCATTCCCCCTCTTCAAGGTTTGTCGGTTCTTCTGGTTGAATTGTTGTGGTCGTGACAATTGCAGTGGGGTTTGCTTCAATGATCTATCCTTTACCATTATTTTTAGAATCGGATTCTAAATCAAGTTTCAGCTCCTTGTCTTTGATCTTGGCCACAATTGACTATTTTGAGCGACATTCATCGGTGTTGTGCTAGGGGATTTTGTGGAAATCACACCATTTTTGGGTGTCCTTCTTTGTCTTCTCGTGACCCTTCTTTTCATGTGGTTTGGACTGGTTTTCGGGAGACTGTTAGTTAGGGACGTCTTTGTCATACTTTGGTTGTTGCAGATTTGCAGAACCAAAATCCTGTTTGTTCTGGTGCTTAAATTTCTTCTCGATTTTAAAAACATATCGATAGGTAGCACCGAGTGATGAGATGTCCAGAAAATCCATTTTAGTTTGGATGTATCTGTGTAGAGCCCCACGGTATTTTAGAACCAAACATCATTCAGAGTCTTTGATACGTAGCTTGTTTCGCAAGGTATGGAAGGTATTGGTGAAATCCATAACTACTTGGCCCGTCTCTTACCACAGTGTGGTCCATTTCATGTATTGGTCCTCATAGTTTCCAATAGGGTAATATTGTTCCTTTACCCCATCCACAAAAAAATCCCAAGTGGGATCAACCCCATATATTTTAGACTCCTCTGTGGAACTCTGCTCCCAATAAGTTTCCCACCAATGTTTGACATGGGGGAGATATTTAAGGAGTGTGAAGGTAATCTTTTCTTTGTCAGAAAATTTGTGAACATAGAAATAACCTTCTAGCAGATTTAACCCTTTGTCTAGGGCTTCTGCATCTATTTGTCCTTCAAATACAGGAATATCAAAATTAACTTGTACCTTGAAAGGAAAGGTGTCTCCAAAGTTGTTTCTTGATGAAGATGTGTCTGTTTCTATCGGTAGGCATTGAAGGATGTGGGAAAAATTCTCCATCATTTTGTCCCTGTGTCACGTGAGAGCTTGCTCAAGCAACAGACTGATAGGATCATTTTCTCCATCGTTTTTCTTTTCTTCTGCCATTGAGGGTTTCTTGGGTGTTTGAGAGCAATTTTCCTCCAGAGAGACAAGCTCAAGACCCAACTTGCTATACTCAGACCTTGTCGGGGACATGCACTGAAAAAAATGACCAAGAACATCTTTCTTTGATTCCACTCTCCGGATTATTTTTGGCACAAAATGAGATCGGAGATATAATAAATAAATGCACAGAGATATCGCAGATGTTCAATAATATAACAGAAATATATCATAGATGCAACCATAAACACACATATGCAATAATACACGATTTCTATTAATGAAATAAATGTACAGAGAATGTAAAATATAGAGTGAAAGACTCGATAGAATGGTGGCAGTTTATCTCTTAGAACAGATGTGATGGCTACTTTCATTTGCAAGAAGATTATTACAATGAGGCTCTGAAGGCCTTTTTACAATAAACAGGAATGCAAAAATTCCAAGACATCCAAAAACCTAACCCTAGGAGATGAAGTGCCAAAAGTCATGTAGGCCCCGTTTGGGTAAGTTAGTACATCAACTTCCCAGGGTCGTAACTTTTATAGGCATATGATAACTCATTGGAAAGGTATCATCGAGGAGATTCATTTTGGGGGCTCAGTCATGCCTTTAGATATCATTGAGAACCTCTATCTTGAAAAACCTTCATTTTTCCCTTCAAAATGGCTTCGGAAGTTTAAAACTCCTATAAATAGTAAATTGCAAAATTTGCCAGAAAACTGTTTTGAGCTAGTTGGAAAAGGTGGGTGGCCATCGCTATCCACCTGGATCAATCCTCCCTCTTTAGGAATCAATGTTCTCCATTGCGTTGAGTTCCCCGGGGAGAGGGAAAAGAGTTTGCTGAATCAACATCTTGGTGAGCTGCTTGCCTTGCTGGAGGTGTCGCGTTGCTCAGTTTACGAAAGTATGTCACGAACCTGTTGAGGCTGAGGCTGTTCAACAAGTTGGGGTACATGAGAGGATGTTGTGTAGAAGGAATATTTTCACTTTTCTACAATCTTGTTGACCTACTTATGTTGGATAAAATGTGCTTGGGGAAAAGTTGTAGTGGTTGCAATGTCCTTTTGTTCCCCTTTTGGAAGAGATTGTGAAGAAGATGAATTTTGCAGTATGAGATACTACCTTGCGACACTTTTTAGGTGGAACAGTAGTTGGTACTACCTTTTGTATTCTGTAGAGATGACTCCCCAGAGAAACAATGACATTGTGGGGTTGAGACTCATAAATAGAGTGGCACTTCCACATATATGGTTGGCCCAAGTGAATATCACATACATCTAGTGGGGAAACATTGCATATTACCTCATCTTTGAAGGGTTGGATGCCATATGAAAATCGACATTGTTGGGTGACACGAAGATCTCATACTTGGCTAAGCCACCCAATGTTGTATGGCTACGGGTGTGGTGTTGTCAACAATCCCAACTGTTTGACAACCTCTGCTGAGATGAGGTTTTTCTAGCTTCCGCTATCAACAACAAAATGTAGTGGGGTCCCCTTCACCCACATTTGTAAATGAAAAAGGTGCTCCCCCTCTTCAAGATCTATTGTTTCTTCTGTTTGAATTGCTATGGTCGAGACAATAGTAGTGGGGTCTGCATTAATGATCTATCCTTTACCAGTATTTTCATAATCATATTTTGAATCAGGGTTCGGATCCTTGTCTTTGATCTTGGCCACCAATGACTATTTTGAGCGACATTCATTGGTGTTGTGCTAGGGGATTTTGTGGAAATCGCACCATTTTCCGGTGTCCTTCTTTGTCTTCCCGTGAACCTTATTTTCATGTGGCTTGAACTAGGGTTCAGGAGACTACTTGTTAGGGATGTCTTTGTTATACTTTGGTTGTTGCATATTTTCAGAACCAAAATACCATTTTTTCTGGTGCTTAAATTTATGCTCGATTTTAGCAGCATATCGATAGGTACCATCGAGTGATGAGATGTCCAAAAAATCCATTTCAGTTTGGATGTATCTATGTAGAGCCCCATGGTATTTCATAACCAAATGTCATTCAAAGTCTTTGATACCCAACTTGGTGTGCAAGGTATGGAAGGTATTGGTGAACTCCAGAATTACTTGGCCCCTCTCTTGCTGCAGTGTGGTCCATCTCATGTACTGGTCCTCATAGTTGTCAATAGGGTAATATTGTTCCTTTACCGCATCCACAAAAAAATCCCAAATGGGATCAACCCCATATATTCCAAAATCCTCTGTGGAACTTTTCTCCCAATAAGTTTCCCACCAATGTTTGACATGGGGGAGATCTTTAAGGAGTGTGAAGGTGATTTTTTCTTTGTCAAAAAATTTGTGAACAGAGAAATAACCTTCTAGCAGATTTAAACATTTGTCTAGGGCTTCTGCATCTATTTGTCCTTCAAATATAGGAATATCAAAATTAACTGGTAACTTGAAAGGTGAGGTGCCTCCAAAGTGGTCTCTTGATGAAGATGCACCTTTTTCTATCGACAGGCATTGAAGGATGTGGGAAACATTCTCAATCATTTCGTCCCTCTGTCGCGTGAGAGCTTGCTCAAGCAACAAACTAATAGGATAGTCTTCTCCGTCATTTTTCTTTTCTTTTGCCATTGAGGGTTTCTTGGGTGTGTGAGAGAGATTTTATTAAAGAGAGACAATATCGATACCCAACTTGCTATACTCATACCTCATCGGGGACATGCACTGAAAAAAATGACCAAGAACAACCTGCTCTGATACCATTGATCTGGATTATTTTATGCACGAAATGAGATCGGAGATATAATAAAGAAATGAACAGAGATATCACATATATTCAATAATATAACATAAATATATCATAGATGCAACCATAAACACAGATATGTAGTAATACACAATTTCTATTAATGAAATAAATGTACAGAGACTGTAAAATACATAGTGAAAGACTCGATAGAATGGTGGTAGCTTATCTCTCTGAAGAGATGTCAGGGCTACTCGCATTCGCAAGAAGATTATTACAATGAGGCTCTCAAGGAATTTTTACAATAAAAAGGAATGCAAAAATTCCTAGACATCCAAAAACCTAACCCTAGGAGATGAAGCGCCAAAAGTCATGTGGGCCCCGTTTGGGTAAGTTAGTACATAACCTTACCGGGGTCATAACTTTTGCATTCGATCTCCGTTTTAGGCGTATGATAGCTCGCTGGAAAGGTATCATTGAGAAGATTCATTTTGTGGGAAAAATAATGCCTTTCACTATCATTGAGAACCTATATCTCAAAAAACCTTCATTTGGGCCCTCAAAATGGCCCTGAAAGTTAAAAATTGCTAAAAATAGTAAATTGCCAAATTTGCCAGAAAACTGTTTTAAGCCAGTAGGAAAAGGTGGGTGGCCACCGATATCCACCTGGATCAATACTCCCTCATTAGGAAGAAATTATATCCATCACGTTGAGTTCCTGGGGGAGAGGCAAAATCGTTTGTTGAATCTGCATCTTGGTGAGCTCCTTGCCTTGCTGGAGACGTCGCGTTGCTCAGTTTGTGGAAGTCTGTCATGAACCTGTTGAGGCTGAGGCTATTCAAGAAGTCAGTATACATGAGAGGAAAGTGTGCAGAAGTAATCTTTTCACTTTGCTGCAACCTTGTTGACCTACTTCTGTTCGATAGAAGGTGCTTGAGGTGAAGCTGTAGTGGTTGCAGTGTCCCTCTGTTTCCCTTTTGAACAGATTATGAAGAAGCTAAATTTTGCAATATGAGATACTACCTTGCGACACATTTTAGGTGGAATAGTAGTCAGAAATACCTCTGGTATTCTATAGAGATGACCCCTGAGAGAAACAATGACACTGCGGGGTCGAGACTCATAAATAGCTTGGCACTTCCACATATATGGTTGACCCAAGAGAACATCACAGACATCTAGTGGAGAAAAACCACATAATACCTCATCCTTGAAGGGTTGTATGCCATATGACAATCGACATTGCTGGTTGACATGAAGATCGTGACCTTGGCGAAGCCACCCTATGTTGTATGGCTACGAGTGTGGTGTTTTCGACAATCCCAACTGTTTGATTACCTCTATTGAGATGAGGTTTTTCTGGCTTCCACTATCAACAATAAAATGTAGTGGGGTCCCCTTCACCCACATATGTGAATGAAAAAGGCGCTCCCCATCTTCAGGATCTATTGTTTCTTCTATTTGAATTGTTTTGGTCACAACAATAATAGTGGGGTCTACGTCAATGATCTTTCCTTTACCAGTATTTTTAGAATCAGATTCTGAATCAGGGTTCAACTCCTTGTCTGTGATCTCGGCTACCAATGACTATTTTGAGTGACATTCATCGGTGTTGTGCCAGGGGATTTTATGGAAATCACATTATTTTCCGGTGTCCTTCTTTATCTTCCCGTGACCCTTCTTTTCATGTGGCTTGGACTGGTTTTCAGGAGACTCTTTGTTAGGGACGTCTTTTTCATACTTTGGTTGTTGCGGATTTGTAGAACCAAAATCCCATTTGTTTTGGTGCTTAAATTTCTACTCGATTTTAACAGCATATCGATAGGGAGCACCGAGTGATGAGATGTCCAGAAAATCCATTTCAATTTATATGTATCTGTGTAGAGCCCCATGGAATTTTAGAACCAAATTTCGTTCAGAGTCTTTGATACCCAGATTATTGTGCAAGGTATGGATGGTGTTAGTGAAATCCAAAACTTCTTGGCCCCTCTCTTACCACAGTGTGGTCCATCTCATGTACTGGTCCTCATAGTTTCCAATAGGGTAATATTGTTCCTTTACCGCATCCACAAAAAAATCCCAAGTGGGATCGGCCCCATATATTTCAGACTCCTCTCTGGAACTCTACTCCCAATAAGTTTCCCACCAATTTTTGACATGGGGGAGAGATTTAAGGAGTGTGAAGGTGATCTTTTCTTTGTCAAAAAAATGTCAACAAAGAAATAACCTTCTTGCAGATTTAACCATTTGTCTAGGGATTTTGCATCTATCTATCCTTCAAATACAGGAATATCAAAATTAACTTGTACCATGAAAGGCGAGGTGCCTCCGAAGTGGCTGTTTAATAAAGATGCGCCTGTTTCTATCGACAAGCATTGAAGGATGTGGGAAAAATTCTCCATCATTTCGTCCCTTTATCATGTGAGAGCTTGCTCAAGCAACAGACTGATAGGATCGTCTACTCCATCATTTTTCTTTTCTTCCACCATTGAGGGTTTCTTGGGTGTGTGACAGTGATTGTCCTGAAGAGAGACAAGCTTGAGACCCAAATTTCTATACTCAGACCTCGTTGGGGACATGCACTGAAAAAAACGACCAAGAACAACATGCTCTAATACCACTGATCCAGATTATTTTTGGCATGAAATGATATCGGAGATATAATAAAGTAATGCACAAAGATCGTTGGAAGGTTTAGAGTTGAAAGTAAGATTTCCATTGATGGAAAGAACAGTGATGGAAAAGATCAGCATGATTAGAAGCACAATGATAATGGAAGAGGAGGAGCAACAGTGAACGTTGGATCTTATTCAAAATCCCCAATGATCGTCAGATATGAATTCAGAGAGGAGTAGCACGCAGTAAACAAGAATAGATCTCGGGCGTTCGATATAAGCACAGGGTACATCCATCATTGGATCAAGGAGGACCTACACGTTCATTACACGGTGAAGTGGTGAAATCAAGAAGCGGCGAAATTACGAAGCTGGACAAACTCGCGAAGCGGAAAAATCATGAAGTGGAAAAATTGTGAGAAGATCTAGGCTATAGGATCTGGGGTATCTACAAAGGCTCAATAGCTATTAGATATGGTGAAGCTGCAAGGTGGATAAGTCCAAGAGCCATCCAATTCTCCAAAGCTATGAAGGAATCCTGACAGTCCATCAGGGACAGTCATGGACCGTTGATCAAGAGGACGTGTGGTAAAAGATCAGAGCACCACAAAGAATCCATTTCAGAGTTTCACAAGTCATGAAATCCAAAGGAAAGAGGTTTGAACTCGCGATATGAAAGATCACGAAAATATATTGACCATCAAATCACCAAGGGTTCTGGACCGTTGATCTAAGCTCCATCTCGGAGCTTCACCTATTGTGACTTGGAGTGACAAGAACCCACATCTAAGGAACAACGAGATGCGAGATCGCAAAAAGATTAGGACCATCAGATCACCAAGGATTTTGGACCGTCGATCTGAGTTCCATCTTGAAGCTTTGCCTATCGCGACTTAGAGTGATGAGAACCTCCATCATAGGAATCGCGAGATGAGAACTCACGATAAGATCTGGACCGTTAGATCACCAAGGGTTCTGGACCGTTGATCTAAGGTCCATCTTGGAGCTTCTCCTATCGCGACTTGGAGTGACAAGAACCCACATCTAAGGAACCGCGAGATGAGAGATCATGAAAAGATCAGGACTGTCAGATCACCTAGAATGTGGATCGTCAATCTGAGCTCGATCTCAGAATTTTTCCTATCGCGACTTGGAGTGACGAGAGCCTCCATCTAAGGAATAGCAAGATGCAAGATCATGAAAATATATGGACCGTTGATTCATCGAGATCGTGGACCGTCGATCATGGTCGACGAAGATCATGAGTTCGCAGCACCTTTTAGCGTAGACAATGGTCACTGCCTGTGGTCACATGGAGGAAGGACCTAGTGTAGATAAGCTCTGCCTCAGAATTTTGGAGATCGCGTCTGATACGAATGCTGAAATACCGAAAAGGTGAAATGTCACTGTAACCGGTGGTCACCACCTATGGTCACGTAGACGAGGGAGCTAGAGCAGCCAAGCTCCTTTTCGTAGCTCACAACGTGAAGAGTCAAGATTCCTCATCGCAGAATCTCTGAATTGCGAAAGTGCGAAATGCATAAATCACGACAATATCCTTCAGAGCTAATCCAATGGTGTAGATGAAACTGAAGGAGATTGTAGGGATACTATTGGATGTCACAGTGTAACTGCCAGAAACCACTAATGGTTTCTGCCAGTGGACTCGAAGACACTTCGGGGTGATTGACAGAGGAGATGAAGAGTCTTTGGGAATATTCAAGAGGGATGAAGATTCTCATGGAGGCGATTGACAGCTAGATGAGCATTGAAGCCTGTAACTAGAACAAAGAAGGTGAGCTCATCTGTCACAGAGAAGACGAAGAGTCTCAACTACTAGAGAGGTTGAGGAATCTCAGCATAACATACAGTGATGCTGAACGAGTGGAAAAACGACCAGAGAAGATGAAGAGTCACGATGATGATCAGACATAGCACTCGAGTTGTGGAGGATATCGGCGTGGTATGAGTATTCATAGGTATTGCGCGCATTGCATGCACAAGGTGAAAAAAATCTATAAATACATAGTACAGAGAAGAGATGCGGTTGTTGTTACTGCTGGAGTTGTTGTGGATGTTGTTGTTGAAGGTGATTCATGCATGAAGAAGGAGTAGAGTGCAGTAGCTGAAGAGAACAGAAGAAGAACTGTGCAGTGAATGGACATGGCGCACGGAGCAGAAAAGGCAGAAGAACAGAATGGGAAGGGGATGCATGCTGGAAGACAGTGAGGAAGACTGAGTAGCAAAATCTTGCAGAACAGTGATGAGACTGGTAAGTTGTTATTGAACACTATATCACTGTAATAGGTTTCAATATTTCATATTCATAACCTGGGGTGGTTGGGAGGTGCTAGGGAGGACTAGTGTCCTTAGAGGTTCAAGTGGGGGGTTGAACACAGGGAGTTGGTGCTTCCTTCTAGTGGGTGCTAGAGAAAAGCAGAGAGTTGGTGCTCTTAGCAAGTTGCAGCTTGCAAAATAGAGGTTGTAGCCTCAAAATGAGTTGGTGCTCATATGTATGATAATGTAAAGAATGTAAATAACACTTATCATATAAAGAAGAAGAGGTTTTTAACCTGTATGGGTTTCCTTGGGAAATATCTGTCTCTATGTTTCTCATATATGTGACTGATGTTGAATGTGTCAATGTTTATTTCCCTACATTATTATGATCATCATTGAGTGCCTTGTAAAGATTTTAAAAGAAGCATAATTGTTTAATCATGGTAACAACTGATTCACCCCCCCCCTCTCAGTTTTTCAACAATTGGTATCAGAGCCAGCCTCTTTTATCTAAGGGTATATCCTAGAGATTAAACATGTCAAGCCATGAAGTAAAGTCAACCAATAAGGCTCCTCTGTTCAATGGAACAAAATTTTCCTTCTGGAAAGTTAGAATGAGAACCTACATAATGTCGTTAGGTGCAGATGTCTGGGATGTGGTAGATACTGGTTATGTAAAGCTAGTTGTGCTAGATAATAAGGATGACAAACTAGAATTTAGCCTCAACACTAAGGCTATGAATGCTATCTTGTGTGGGCTTGCAGAAGAAAAATTCATAAAACTTATGCACCTAGGAACTGCCAAAGAAATGTGGGACAAACTCATTAGCATCTATGAGGGTAATGAGAAGGTAAAGGATGCAAAGCTTCAAACCTATAGAATACAGTTTGAACAACTGAAGATGAAGGAAGATGAAACTATTGGAAAATACTTTTTGAGAGTTGAAGAAATGGTAAATGCAATGAAGGCACTTGGTGAAACAATTGATGAACCTCCTTTAATTCAAAAAATCTTTAGATCTCTCCCAGATAGGTTCAACCCGAAGCTCTCTGTTATAGAAGAACTTAATGATCTAAAAACCTTGGAGTTTGATCAACTTCTAGGAACATTGACTGCATATGAAATGAAAATAGTTAAAAATAAACCTACCTCCATAGAATCATCATTTAAAGCAGACAAGAATGAGGATTCTGATCCCGATGAAATTAAAGCAAAATTTGTAAAGAGACTAAAGAAGGGATCAGGAAAATATAAAGGTAAATTGCCTTTCAAATGTTTCAACTATGGTAGGATAGGTCATTTTGAAAATAAATGTCCCCACAAAGGAAAGGATCAGACATGTGATGATGAGGAGAAGTACAAACATAGAAATTTCTTTAAAGAGAAAAACTTTAAGAAGAAAAGTCTGTGCATAAACAATGATGATGATCCTTCAGATGATGAAGAAAATGACTCCTCTATTGAAGATAAACTAAATGACTTCATACTTATGGCCAAAGAGGATTATGATAATAAAATCACAGGGAGTGATGAAGAAGAAGTTGTGGTTGACATGGAAGGAGAACTGATCAGTGCAATGGAAGAGATTGACAGACTAAGAATCAAGAACAGAAAACAAAGACAATTGTTGATACAGTTCGAGAAAGATAGTAAAGAACCTGATGAAGACCTTGTCCTACTAAAAGTAGAATTGGAAGAGGCAAAGAAAATCGAAGAGATTCTGAAATAGAAGCTATCAAAAAAGAAGGCAAGATGTGAAGCATTAGAACAAGAAGTACTAAAAACGAGGAAATAAATGGAGAAGTTTCAAGCCTTGTATAATCAAAATTTGTCAAGTAGAAAAGCCTCAGAAGGATTGGACACCATTCTGAATCAGAAAAAGGAATCCAAAGCTGAAAACTAGCTTTGGGTATGAAGAGGGATCAAGCAGTGGTAAGCTAGGAAATGAATAACCCATCAAGTTTGTCAAAAGTACAACCAATGACAATAACAATCCTGCAGAAACAAAGGAAGACAATTAGTCGCCCAGGTCGAGTAAGGTAAAATATGCCAGATCTAAATCTGTAGAATAAAGAAGTAATGTGCTCACTGTTGAACGACGTCATCAGCCTATGTAATGTCCCCCACCTCTTAGAGAGGTGATGTGGAGACTCAGTGGCCTGGGCACCCCCACTAGGTCATAGTCTTACACTGAAGGGGGAAGTCAAGGAGGCTAAAGTTATATTTTTAAGTCGACTTAAGAAAGGAAAAGGGATTAAGGGTAAAAGATAACTCAACAGAAGAATAGAAGATTAACCCTGGGAGTTAACCTAGCTCAACAAAGAATTATAAGGGAAAAAGTATAAGTAAGAGGCTGGGGCACACCTATTAGGCATTCTGGTTTTGGATTAGCATTTGCTATTGCTCTTGAGCATTCAGTTTGGGGTTTTTTCTATACAAACCCTTGTGAGCAACTCAGTGGTGAAATATCCACTCACCTTGTTCCGCAACTTGGTCTCAAGGATGAAAGACTTCTCCACACCGTTCTAGTCACATCCCATCTCCATCTAGCGCTTCAGAAGGTAGCAAGTCGTACTGTTCTTGTGTTTCTAGTAAGGGCACATCATCATCTAGAGGGAGGTTCGATCTAGCTTATCCTTAGGGCCTGGGACCATTCCAACAGTTGGGTTTTGTTTGCAGGGGTATGACCATTAGTTTGAGGGATTTTCTAGAGGGTTATCATCATTCTACATTTGTCTATAGATTGGAACATCTTGGAGCCATAGGGGACATCCTATGATTCAGTAAAACTCAGATCTAGGGAGATCTGCTTGAGATATGAGTCTGAAACTTCTCCCACAGGATTCTCATAGGCCGATCTATATTCTTGGAGAGTTTCAGAGAATTTGCAGGCCTCCTTCATTAGGGCGGAACCAACTAGGGTTTCATTCATCCAGTGGGGCACACCATTCAATGGAGGAATTCATATCTATAGGGTTTGAGAGTGGATTTGGGAATTTGGACATCTGAGTTGTCCTTACAGTTGCCCGATCTATCATTTGGAATATTTCTCGGGATGATTGGACACTTTTGGTAGCAGGGATGAATTATTGAGGGCTTCATCATTCTAGCAGGGCGTGGCACTTTTCAGCTTGGAGGTTGAGCATTAGTACGGCTTAGTTCTACTTGATTTAGTCTTCATTGTATATCCAACCTTTGGAGGATTATTTTGTATTGTCGGGAGCATTTTGTAGCAACTCATATCTATTTCTTGGACGACCATCTGAGGTTTATGCCAGATCAACCATCTATTGTATTTATCTTACATTGCTCATAATAAAAAGGTCAGATCTTTTCTTGTGCTTCTACATCTTGAATACATTGTGATCTTCATGTGTTGATGAATCTTGTATGCACTTAATAACTCAATAAATACCT
>ML785080.1:60853-93068 GCA_009831015.1 Picea engelmannii | reverse complement strand
TCTAACTTCAAACAAACCTCAGCCACCCACATCGCTAACCACGTTCATGAGTGGCGTAGGCAACGTAGTTTGTGTAAAGCAGAAACCACCAAGTAGCAATGTCTTGACTGGTTTCTTAGATCACTTGTCTCTCTACTTCGTAAGGATGTAGCTTCCACCTTCCCTCAATCCGAAGAGGAAGACATCAATAAATCCCAACAATATGATCTCATCTACGCACAGTCAGGGTACTTATACACGGTACTTCCTGATCTTCCAAAACCTGTGCCATTTGGCCAAGACAAGCCTGGGATGTCTCACTCAGCAGACGGACTAATAGGTGCCACCACACACCATGGTACACAACCCCAACCACCACCGATGTATGGAACACCTCAATACCCGCCGGCATATGGGGGCACTCCTTATTACCCCCCACCCCCTTATCAACAACCATACCCTGTTTTTATACCTCCACCCATCAGTGGACCACCACCGACACCTCCCATACATCCACCTATTCCCACAAACAGTGGTACTCCCTCAACATCAGCTTATAGTACTAGTGAAAGTTCTACACCTTCCTATGTACCTTATGGATCAGTACCACCACAAAATCCATACTTCCCATTTCCTGGTCCTCCCCAACCCATGGCTCCCCCACATCCACATGCGGGGGTAAATTTTGTTCAACCCTCTACTGCTCAATAATACCAAAACTTTGAACAGTTGAACACAGCCAACCCAACTCACCCTTCGAACAATGCCAATAAGAAAGGATGAAACAAGAATAATAACAACCCTGGTCAAGGCATGAATCAACCCCACAACACCGACCGACTGGGGGCAACCAGAACCAAGGGAACCAAAACCCCCAAGGGGGCAATAATACCAACAAACGCCAAGGGCGGAATAATGTTAAAACCATCTTACCTTGTGCCCTTTGTGGTGAGTTCGGTCATTACACTCACCATTTCCCCCAGATCGTTGATTTTAAATGGTTGAAAGACTCTGGGAGCCTTCCCCCTTCCCCTGCACAAACTGCCCCTCAGCCGGCACCAGAAAAATACATGCAACAACCCCCTCCCCCCGTGATGCAAAATCCTATCCCACATCAAGGTGTGATAAACACCCAACAGGACATACAAAATCCCCCACATCAGGTGGGTCAATACCACAACCCTAATAATCCAGCAGAGCGTACAATTCTCCTCACCAGTGAGGAAGAAATCCTTCTGCAAACACGTAATTGTCAGTATCATACACCAGCTGAGTCTACTCCTATCCCTCCAGAGACAAACCCTACACCAACGGTACCCCCATTGGTGATCCCTCTCCCTTCCTCCGAACCACCATTATGCATCCCTCGCATCCCCTTGCGCAGGAATGTTCACAACCCACAGGCTAGGGCAGCTCATAACTATAGCTTGGTCGACGACTTAGCACAATCCTCGGCTTCCATGTCAGTCTTGGAAGTCCTCCAGACTTGCCCTACTCAGCGGAAATCATTACTTTCCTCCTTGGGGGCAGTCGACCCTGCCGATACTCGACTCATCACCTTTGATCTTGATAACAGTGAACCTCATCTTCCCGCCCTAGTCGCTATTCAAATACCAGTGAAAATTACGGAACATCACCGTTCATTGGTGTATCATCGATGAAGGTGCATCTACATGTATCATGTCCAAAACAATATGGAAGAAACTTGGTTCCCCGGAACTCATACCCTCCACCATCACCTTACGAGCTTATGACGGACGACCATCATCTCCTGAAGGGCTCTTCCAAAATGTCCCCGTTGAACTCGGGGGAAAAACTATTCTCATTGACATCGAAGTTATTGACGCTCCGCTCGATTACAATATCTTGTTCGGACGTAGCTACATGTATGCTATGAAGGCAGTGGCATCTTCCGTCTTTCGGACAATCATGTTCCCCCACAACGAGAAGATTGTGACCATCGACCAAGTCTCACATTATGAGCCTAACCCATCTGCCAACCTCGATAACATTCTTCCTCTCATTCACACCAACCAAGACGCATATCCACTTGTAGAGATGGGTCCTGGGATTTTCAAAGATCCATCCTTATTATGGATGTACCATGGAGCACCACCACTCCTTCATCCTACTAATCAAGTATGCGTCATCTCATCTAACGGAACTCACACGGAGGATTCTCTTCCTCCTCAGGAGGCTTCTGTCATTCCTGACGTCTCAATAGTCGCAGAACCACTCCAGTTGGAGCCTCCTGCACACTCGTCAACCTCAACAGTCCACGACTCCACATCCCCTCAAGGGAATACTCCCGTCTGGGAGACAGTTCCCCAACCCCTCACTCAAATTCCCTTCTTTTACCCTCCACCAGGTATATAATCTTTTCAGGTAGCCGCAACGCTCACACTACCCAATATGGTGTTAGCAATCCCATTTTGGTATTTACACCCACCAGAGATGGTCCCCCGACCATCCCTTCCCCTACAGGAATAAATCCCCATGACGATTCCTGTCCTTACCCCCACTACCCCCATACTCACTACCCCCCCTACTATAGCTGGGGGCAGGAGGAAGAAGAAAGATCCCACCGCTCCACTTCCTCCACGCATCCCACCCCCTTGTGCACTATGTGAGAAAGAGGGCCACCAAACCAACAATTGCCCATCCCTACCTGAATTACGGAATTTAATTCCCCCCAATCAAACCCCCACAACACCCGTCACTACTGCTAGTCCCCCCCCTACCACCCAACCTTCCGGTAGTAAAGGGTTGAGGACCAAATATGCGTGTTCTATATGTTTAGAATATGGCCATTACACCCATCATTACCCAACACTACCACGTTTTCGGCAGACATTAGCGGCTGTACGCCAGAACTTCCAGATCAACCCATGCCCTGCCATGTCCTCTTCAAATATCAATGACATTCGTTATGTCACCACTTCCGTCAATGAACGTATGAGATTCCCTTGCTCTCTCTGCGATTTATTGGCCCATTTTACATACCAGTGTCCTATGATACTTGCATACAGGCAACGTCAATTGGCCCTACGTAACCGACCCGCGGAGGCAATAATTAACATGACTTCGTCACTCGAGGATCTTCATGTCATTTCTCTTGAACCCGAAGCACTCCCAACGCCTCCATGGTTCTTAAATAACGTCTCTAAGGATTTACCCCGCAACCCCCCCAACTCTCCTTCTCATTCCCCTGTGGACACTATTCACCCAACCACCACAGGTACCCCTCAGTACTTCAATATATGGTTTATGTCGAGTGAACCCTCACCATCTCCTGGCATAGCTCCCTCTACTTCTCCATCAGGGGGAAACCACGCTGTCACCGAGGTCACTCCTCATGACCCCTTGTATTCCTGACATTTTCAATGCGACGAGGAAATACTTGAAGAGATAACCTACCCAGACTCACCCTGGGATGCACTACATCATCGTGCACTCTTCTTTCCATAGGAAGCCCTCATGCCTCCTAACCAGAACCCCCTTTACGTGGTCGAAACCAAAGATTTTATCCCATCCGGGCCTATCGATTGGTTCAACAATCCCATTCCTGCCCTTGATGCTTTTGAAGAAGGTAATATGGCCAACATTTCCGCCACCATCAAAATCAACGTTTCCATTAAAAACGACATCGTCGAAGAAATCATCATTGGAGCTGCTTGCACTCCTCAGGAAATCGCCACATATAAAGCCCTCTTCCAGGAATATAGGGATATTTTCGCTTGGTCATACACAAAAATTCCTGGCCTTGACCCATCTATTGTCGAGCATCGCATCGACACCTGGCCTGACATCACACCAGTTCGCCAAAAACAACGACCGCTACACCCATCCAAAGCCGCGGCTATCAAAGCTGAAACTGACAAATTACGTACAGCCGGGTTTATTTACCCCATCGCTTACACTTCATGGGTTTCCAACCCTGTAACTGTCGACAAAAAATAGGGCACTATCCGCGTTTTCACAGACTTTCGCGATCTCAATAACACATGTCCCAAAGACAACTTTCCAACACCTTTCATCGATCAAATTATCGACGACTGCGCCGGCCACAAGGCTCTCTCCTTTATGGACGGATGCGCGCCTGTTCAACTCACAGGCGCGCCCCTCAGGCACGCCTTAAATTCCCCCTACCGCGCACCCATGCGTGTATGTTCAGTTTACAGGCGCGCACCTATGCGTGCTTTTCACCGAATCGCCCGCACATGTGGGTCCCACACCCCCTAAAAAACCCCTAACTACCCCTGTACGGCCCTCCGTACAAACCCTACCCAAAAATTGAAATCCTATTTCTATGCAGGATGATCAGATCACTAACCTGATACTCGCAGAACGTCGATCGGATACCTCGTCCTCCCCAAATCTCCTCTGAAATCTGCTCGTCCAGTCACTATTGCAGTAGGTACAAATGAGGTGGCAATGTGGGCCCTACAGCTATATATAGGCCTTTTTCCAAACTTCCACTCACCATTCCAGGAGCCCAAGGTGTCCATTTTTTAAACCGTCTTCAGCCACGAGATCAACATCCCGCCACCTACATCATAGTTGTCCCTGGGTCACTTTTCATCCCAAGCCCCTGGGGCACCTTTTTTCCATATCATGGTCAGGTACGCACACACATTGTCACATTTGTCCAATACATGCTCATATCTTTGATTCTCTTTAGATATTGTTCACTTTGGGTATTTGGTTGTTATGTGCGCAGGTACTTGCTCATCGGTCATCGACATCATCCCTTCAGTTATATATTCAGCACTGGCATGTAGTCTCTCCCACTGTATTGCATTTACATTTCTAGTCACACTCGCTGATATTGGCCTTTAGTTTCCTCATTCCCGGCTCTGTAGTACCCTCGCCTCCATTTGCACCTACGGTATTGTCACCCGGTAGCATTCTCACCCACATGAGTTGTCCCATTCATAGCACCTTTTGGCACTTTTGAAACTCATGTTGTTCCTCATTACCCTTTAGGGATGGGAGTCCCGATAGTCTTTTATCATGTTGAGCATCAGCCACATACTTCTTCTCCTCATTTTGCTAGCTTTCCATATGGAGTCCCAGGTTATCTCTTCACGGTTCTATTTTTTACCTACACCTCCGCAGTATCATGAACCCTCCATTTCATCCACCATCAGTTTGCCCATCTGTGAACCTATCTTCATTTCACCTACCTCATACAGAAACTCACCAATGGGGCCCCCACCCTTCATCAGTTTTCCAAGAAAATTCTGCCCTCCCTGGGACACTCATTTTACACTGGGGCACCCGTTTCTATATTTGTACATTTTTTCCAAAACAATATTCGTTATTTATTTGTACAAACACCTGTATTTCCAGTCTTTACATTTTCTTTTGTCGTCACCGTTGGTGACTTGCTTCATTTTGGCCACGCACAACCCATGTCACTCTCGGTTGGAGCATTACTTCTCATCTACCCTTGTCGACATCATCCATATCTTCAGAGTACTCCACAGGTCATTTACCTCTACCCTCTGAATTTGTTCACCTTGTCCCGCCTCTGGCACAACTTATCATCGGTCTTGTCGTCCCCCTGACACTCGACCTTGTTACACGGTTGCGACCACTTTTCATCTCATAAATCCTCCAACCAAGGGCAATATTGAGTCTTCCCACTTCTTGACTTCGTCCATGTACCTCTGCCACTTCCTCACCTCAGTAGATTCCACGAAGCCCTTTGCTTCTGGGAGTCGCATCCCCCTTTTGTCGACATGAGTACCATTTTCCAGAAGGGCGACAGTATCTTGATTCTCTATCTCCATTCAATGAGAGATCTCGGACGGCACAGGGTGAAACACCATTGCTCCCTACTGTCGTTGCCCCCCATAACATTCGACGCCAACACTTTCTCATGTTATGGTGGGTCTTACTTTGTGACTATTGCAGTTATTTCTACTATTTGTCGAAGACCTATGAACTGGGTAGGGCCATCAATGCCCACACCATCACCGATACTTGTTACCGCGATCATTGCCTATTGTTCAGAGTATGTTCCTTTGCAGAATTGTCTTCTGCCTTTATCATCACCGCCCCCGAGGGCGCTACAGTTGTCTACACCAACACTTCAGTCATCTCTTTTTAGAGTTACATAACACGAGCATGGGGCATGCCCGCCTYGTTTATACACAGYTTTCTATTTTTTGCACACCTCTCAGAAGGTCGGGTCCTACTGGTTCCTTTTTTTTCCAACAGMTCTCTCTGAACGGTCCCACTATTTMTCTCTCTTACAAAAACATTCTCAGTAGAAGAAACATTGATGGATTTCGGCTATACGTATGCTCCTAACCTCATCCATCAGGGGGCATCTGTTATCAATGAAATTTCGTCTRCACATGGCGACAAGAACTCAGCATCGTCAAACAATAATGAAGTCATTCATGGCACTGAATTAATTTCACAGCATTCCAAAAAGGTCAAAAACTGTACAAAGTAACCAAAAATTGAAGGGTGCTTTACAAAAGTTTGGTGCGCGTGCACATGCACGGAACAGGAACGTACCATGCGTGCATACGCACACAATGCACAGCCATTGGCGCAAAAACCCGCGCACCTGCTAAACGACGCATTTATTGAATTGGTCGGCCTCCCAACCACTTATGGATCAACTCCCAAGCCGATTTGACCCTCAAATCTGAGCTGAATCCACATGGTAGGCTGGTCAAAGACCTAATGAAGCCCTAAAGAGCCCCTTTTCACACTTCAAAGGAGTTACATAATCACCCAATGTAATGCTATAAAAAGCCATGAAGAAACCTCATTTTCTGAAGGAATTTCATGTAATGTTATGCTGCCTAGATTTTTTTAAGGACTCACTCCTTGACAATAACACATTGGCACCATTTCATTGAGCTATCCACCTCTCCATTGAGTGGATGTTCTTGGGAGTTCTTTCACTATCATTTTCATTTTTATTATTGTAAGGAGAGCAAATTTGTGAGGGCCCAAGAGCCTTCCTTTGGAGGAAGAAGGGACTCATAGTCCCCTTTCTTCATTGTTCTTTGATTTCATCAATAGACCAGTCTAAAAACATTGGTGATATTGGTCTTCTTGTGTTTTTTATCTCTATACCCATATGATTATGATTTTAGTTTGTATTAGTTTAATTCTTGCTTATAGTTTTGTTTTTCTTTCTCTAACTCTTTCCTCTACATCTGTCATGCTCAGCAAGACCCAACTGGGCATGTAAGCACCTCTTATTTGCTCACCAAGGTGACGAAGAGGGTGCAAACAATTGTGAGGTCGAGACTCATAAACAGCGTGGCACTTCCACATATATGGTTGGCCCAAGAGAACATCAAAGACATATAGTGGGGAAACATTGCATAATACCTCATCCTTGAAGGGTTGGATGCGATATGACAATTGATATCGTTGGCTAACACGAAGATCTCGTCCTTGGCGAAGCCACCCGATGTTGTATGGTTGCGGTTGTGGTGTTGTCGACAATACCAACTATTTGATGACCTCTGTTGAGATGAGGTCTTTCTGGCTTCTGCTATCAACAATAAAATGTAGCAGGGTCCCTTTCACCCACATCTGTGAATGAAAAAGTTGCTCCCCCTCTTCAGGATCTATTGGTTCCTCTGGTTGAAATGTTGCGGTCGCGACAATAGTAGTAGGGTCTGCGTCAATGATATTTCTTTACCAGTATTTTTATAATCATATTCTAAATCAGGGTTCAACTCCTTTTCTTTGATCTAGGCCACCAATGACTATTTTGAGTGACATTCATCGGTTTGTGCGAGGGGATTTTGTGGAAATCGCACCATTTTTCGGTGTCCTTCTTTGTCTTCCCGTGACCCTTCTTTTCATGTGGCTTGGACTGGTTTTCGGGAGACTGTTTGTGAGAGAGGTATTTTTCATACTTTGTTTGTTTCAGATTTGCAAAAAAAAATCCTATTTGTTCTGGTGCTTAAATTTATGTTCGATTTTAGCAGCATATCGATAGGCAGCACTGAGTGATGAAATGTCCAGAAAATCCATTTCAGTTTTAATGTATCTTTGTAGAGCCCCACGGTATTTCAGAACCAAATGTCATTTGGATTCTTTGATACCCATCTTGGTACCCAAGGTATGGAAGGTATTGGTGAACTCCAGAACTTCTTGGCCCCTCTCTTGCCACAATGTGGTCCATCTCATATACTGGTCCTCATAGTTGCCAATAGGGTATTATTGTTCCTTTACCACATCCAAAAAAAAATCCCAAGTGGGATCGGCCCCATATATTTCAAACTCCTCAATGGAAATTTGCTCCCAATAAGTTTCCCACTAATGATTGACATGGGGGAGAGCTTTAAGGAGTGCGAAGGTGATCTTTTCTTTGTCGAAAAAGTTGTGAACAGAGAAATAACCTTCTAGCATATTTAAAAATTTGTCCTTCAAATACAGGAATATAAAAATTAACTTGTACCTTGAAAGGAGAGGTGCCTCCAAAGTGGACAATTGATGAAGATGCATATGCTTCTACCGGAAGGCGTTGAAGGATGTGGGAAATATTGTCCATCATTTCATCCCTCTGTCTCATGAGAGCTTTCTCAAGCAACAGACTGATAGGATCATCTGCTTGATCGTTTTTCTTTTCTTTCGCCATTGAGGGTTTCTTAGGTGTGCTTGAGAGATTTTCCTCAAGAGAGACAAGCTCGATACCCAACTTTCTATACTCAGACCTCGTTGAGGACATGCACTGAAAAAAATGACCAAGAACAACCTTCTCTGATACCATTGATCCAGATTATTTTCGGCACGAAATGAGATCAGAGATATAATAAAGAAATGCACAAAGATATCGTAGTTATTCAATAATATAACAGAAATATATAAGAGATGCAATCATAAACACATATATGCAATAATACATGATTTATATTAATGAAATAAATGTATAGAGACTGTAAAATACATAGTGAAAGACTCGATAGAATGGTGGCAACTTATCTCTCATAAGAGATTTGACGGCTACTCGAATTCGCAAGAAGATGATTACAATGAGGCTCTGAAGGCATTTTTACAATAAATAGGAATGCCAAAAGTCCTAGACATCCAAAAACCTAACCCTAGAAGATGAAGCGCCAAAATTCATGTGGGCCCCGTTTGGGTAAGTTAGTACATGAACTTCCCGGGGTCGTAACTTTTTCATACGATCTCCGTTTTAGGCGTATGATAGCTTGTTGGAAATGTATCATCGAGGAGATTTATTTGGGGGGATAAATCATGCATTTGGGTATCATTGAGAACCTATATATATAAAACTTCATTTGGGCCCTAAAAATGGCCCTAGAAGTTAAAAACAATAAATTCCCAAATTTGCTAGAAAATTGTTTTGAACCAGTAGGAAAAGGTGGGTGGCCACTGATATCCACTTAGATCAATCCTACCTCCTTAGTAAGAAGTGGTCTCCATTGCATTTAGTTCCTGGGGGAGAGGGAAAAGCGTTTATTGAATCTGCATCTTGGTGAGTTGCTTGCCTTGCTGGAGATGTCGCACTGCTCAGCTTGTGGAACTCTATGATGAACCTATTGAGCTTGAGGTTGTTCAACAAGTCAGGATACATGAGAGGATGGTGTGCAGAAGGAATATTTTTGCTTTGCTACAACTTTTTCGACCTGCTTTTGTTGGATAGAAGGTGCTTGGGGCAAAGCTGTAGTGGTTGCAGTGTCCTTTTGTTCCCCTTTTGAACAAATTTTGAAGAAGCTGAATTTTGTAGTATGAGATACTACTTTGTAGCACCTTTTAGGTGGAATAGTAGTCAAAACTACCTATGGTATTCTATAGAGATGATGCCCCAGAGAAAAATTGACACTACGGGGTCGAGACTCATAAATAGCGTGGCGCTTCCACATATATGGTTGGCCCAAGAGAACATCATAGACATATAGTGGGGCAACATTGCATAATACCTCATCCTTGAAGGGTTGGATGCCATATGACAATTGACATTGCTGGTTGACACAAAGATCTCATCATTGGCGAAGCCACTCGATGTTGTATGGTTGCTGGTGTGGTGTTGTCCACAATCCAAACTGTTTGACAACCTCTGCTGAGATGAGGTTTTTCTAGCTTCCGCTATCAACAATAAAATGCAGTGGGGTCCCCTTCACCCACATCTGTGAATGAAAAAGGCACTCCCCCTCCTCAGGATCTATTGTTTCTTCTAGTTGAATTATGACAGTTGCGACAATAATAGTGGGGTCTGTGTCAATGATTTGTCCTTTACCAGTGTTTTCATAATCAAATTCTGAATCAGGGTTCGGCTCCTTGTCTTTGATCTTGGCCACCAATGATTGTTTTGAGCAAATTCATCGGTATTGTTCCAGGGGATTTTGTGGAAATCGCACCATTTTCCAGTGTCCTTCTTTGTCTTCCCATGAGCCTTCTTTTCATGTGTCTTGGAATTGTTTTCGGGAGATTATCTGTTAGGGAAGTCTTTGCCATACCTTGGTTTTTGCGGATTTGCAGAACGAAAATCCCATTTTTTCTGGTGCTTAAATTTCTTCTCGATTTTAACAGCATATCGATAGGCAACACTGAGTGATGAGATGTCCAGAAAATCCATTTCAGTTTGGATGTATCTATGCAGAGCCCCATGGTAATTTAGAATCAAATGTCATTTGGAGTCTTTGATACCTAGCTTGGTGCGCAAGGTATGGAAGGTATTGGTGAACTCCGGACCTTCTTGGCCCCTCTCTTGCCACAATGTGGTCCATCTCATGTAATGGTCCTCATAGTTTCCAATAGGGTAATATTGTTCCTTTACCGTATCCACAAAAAAATCCTAATTGGGATCAACCCCGTGAGGAGTTTGTTTGATGGGTTTTTCGGTAAACCAGAGGCAGGGGGCACCGATTTGCTGGGGGTTTTGGGCATGGGGGCCAGGATAGCCTTGCAGTATCCTAGAGCTAGGAAGCCGGACAGGCTGCTCCTAGCTGGCAGGGAGGAAACACGGTTTGGGCAGAGTTGGTCAGTGCATCAGGGAGCAACAAAGCAGCAGGCTAGACAACCAGGTCAACAGAGAAATTAGCATTAGAAGTAGGTAATTTGTTTATGAAATTGCTAATTTCTTTTTTTTATGCTGTAGTTAAATGTTAATCTCTACTGAAAATTTGGTTATATGCTGGTGATTGAATTATTTGTGTAATTTAAAGGAATTGTATCAAATTTTGTATATATGGTCCCTACACTTTTTTTCAAGCTAAGAGAATCCAAACACCATCACAGCTCCACAACTTCTCTGACAATACAAGAATATGCCGACACGATTCACTCCAGCATGGATCATTCTGTCTCCATCCGTAACCTGTCTAACAAACCAATGCACTTGTCTAAATCTCATGAATCATAACCACAAACCAAATCACTTCAACCACTTGGGGTGATACTTGTGCTTCTGTGTTTGAAGCACCCATTTCCATGCTCATGACCTGGTTTTTCCATGTGTCTACTGACAACACCAACCGCATGTAAAATGATGACCATTTCCCATCACAATCATAAAACTTCCTACTAGAATATAATACTCGAGACATATAACCCTTTTCTTCTTCATCAATTAGGACATAAACCTGAAGAGAACTTACAATGGAAAGACAAAGAGATTTTACCAGTTTCACATTATTCATACTGAATTTCCTGAGTATCTTCAACACATACATCTATTGTGATAACCAAGCTTACCATATTTCCTATCTCTGTGTATTTCCATTCCCAATATTTTTTTTTTTGCTCCTAGATCCTTCATAACAAACATCCTAACAAACTGAGCCAACCTATTGACCTCAACCATGGTTGTGCTTGCAACAAGCATAACATATAACACCAAGATAATGAATATACCATAAACATAATGGTTATACTCACTTCCTATAAAATGTGGCTCACCATGAATGAATCAAACATCTTGTACCATTTTCCTAGCATGCTTCAGGCCATAAAATGATTTTTGAGTTTGCAAACAAATCTTTTGTTGTGATTATGAAATAACCATTCCGATTGTTCCATATACATCCCCTTATCAAAAAAAAAAAACTCCATGTTAAATTATTTTAACATCTAGTTGTGCTATCAAAACTAGTGCTAACATAACATGAAATAGAAACAAGCTTTTAACAACTCATGAGAAACTTTCATGGAAATCAATACCTTCCAAATACCTTTCTGCTACCAGACATGCTTTGAACCTTTCATATTTCAGTATGTTTGATTTTATAAAAGGAGATACATCAAACATTGCATCTCTATCCATGATGATTCTGTGGGCAGTAGGATCCCATGGTCTGCACCCCCTAACATCATCACCATATCAAAGATCTACCTGTTTGATCTGAGTCCTTCTTAGACTGCTGATAAAAAACATAAGCATCACAACCGAATAATTTCACATTTAAGTAATTACCATATGACTTGTTCATACCTCTTCTTGAATCTTCTTGTCTTTTGCAACTGATGGTGAGCGAGTTACTAGAGAGCACAACTGCTTCTGTCCACAATTATTGTTGCAACTTGGCATTACTGAACATGCCTATCTGATCCCAACATCCTTGAAATACTTTCCAAGTTCCATGGATATGAACTTACCTTCATCATATATTCTCAAACACTTGAATGACCTGCCAACACATCAACCTTTCTACAGACCCACCTTTCTAAACTAGACACACTGCTCCACCTCGAACTTTTCATTCGAACAACCTTGACCAAATCCGAACAAGCCGACTACGTAATCCTTCACCACTTACCTCTAGGCCCATTTACAATGGATTTCACCAAGCCTTTTATAGGCTTCATTACATGCAATTCATGGACACAGTACCATGGGATACCCAAAAAAATATGGACTCGAAAAACCTCCTACTTTGACCAAAAAAAAAATTTAACTCATAAACTCTTTCACTGAGCTAAGGATAACCCAACATACATGCCCCCCTCCACATATTAAATATACCTAAATCTATGTCTAGACTTTTCATAGGTGACTTGATAAACCTATCCAGGTCTTACAAACATATTACCATTTACATGCAACCAATAATTTCTACAACTCCAAAGTAAATACAATATCTTTTTTTATTTCATGGTGACTCAACCATCACCACCCTATACCTTATATGTGAACACAGGTGGAGAGACACAACAACAAAAAAAAATTCATCAACCATACCTGCATTTGAATTTGCTTCTTTTGTGGAGTCCTCTTTGGATACTTGTTGTCTTTTCCAACAATCCTTCTTGAGATGCCAAAATTTGCCACAAAACCAACATTTTGCCTTACCCTTACTATCTTTTGAATTAGACCTATTTGTACCTTTCTTATCTTTCCCTCATTTTGTAGATCAACCTCTGACCACTATTTCTTCTTTGGTTGAGGTTTATTTATTGGATCTTTTCCTCATTTCCTCATACACCAGAGCTCCCACAACAATGTCATAATCAATCGCATTTGTTGTGTTAAACCACACAGTTGTGACCAGATGATCGAAAGACTCAGGAAATGAACACAATAGCATAACCGCCTTGTCCTTATCTTCAAACTTTACTTCCATACTAGTTAATTGAAAAATCAGAGTATTGAAAACATTCAAGTGATCAACAATTTATGTACCTTATTTCAACTGCAAGATGTACAACTACCTCTTCAAGAAGATTTAGTTTGACAATTTTTGTGTCATATACAGACTCTCTAGTTTGGTCCACAAACATAATGTTGTCTTATCTTCATCGATGTTAAAGAACAGTTCATATTCTAGACATAAACAAATAGTACTCAAGGATCTTGCATCCACATCCTCCCAATTCTCGTTTGTCATGCTTGTTAGTTTCCTTGACTTTCCAACCAATGCCTTTTGCAATCCTTGTTGCACAAGAAGATCCTACATCTTGAGCTTCCATACACAAATCTATTCTTTCCACTGAATTTCTCCACTTTAAACATAGAACTCTGCACTCTCACCATTAGCAGAAAATTCCAAAACCTCTGCTTATAATACTAAGTTTTTTATAATGAAACAACAATGATAAGATATAGTTGGAAATAAAATTTAATCATATATATATATATATATATAATATATTTAAAAAAACTCTAAACAATTTTTACTTCTTAAACAAAGGTATCCACCTTATATGTTTAAAAAAAATGAACCTTTTAATAAATTTTACCCATGCAACTCTCATGCATAAAGAAGTGCACCTTTTAAACATCCACTCATCATTTCTTATTTAGAATAAGAAAAAAAACCCATTCACCTTTAACTTTTATACCACTAGAATTTTTTAAATCATGCAAAAAAAATTTCTTTAAAGATCGATGCTCCTTTGTGGGTGGAGATGGAGCACTAGTTTTAGAGATCAACGCTCCTTTAGTGTGGATAGGGAGCACCGATTTTCTAGCACTCTATGGTGCGCAAACTGTGGGTGTTGATTTTAAGAAAATTGGAATTTCTCAAGTTTGAGAGTGTTAGTGTGCCTAACACTGTCTAGGGAGCATCGATGACCTGAGATACTCAATCACGTCTCTAACACTCACATGAGACCTACACACAATTCGTCTTGGTTCACCTGGGACATCTACTCAACCTACTCTGATACCACTTGTTGAGCAGCGGAAGCAAAACAAAGGATCAACAAGCAAGATTTAAACACGCATAAGACCAAGAACAACAATCACACAATTGACACTGATTTATGTGGAAACCCAATACGAGAAAAAAAACCGGGCAATGATAATTGGTATTCTTATTATTCAAGAGAGACTTACAATAGACAACCCATGCATACGACCATCCTCTCCTCTCATACACACAACACCTCAGTATTGCGTCTTTCTCTCACACACTCACTACAGATTGTGTTGCATTGCACTCTCACCTCTATGGGTATGATCGTATTTATAACATCTATCACTCAGTTACACAAAATGGTTATGAATAGATCACATAGTTACACGAACAATTCATAAATAGATTGCATACATCCACATTCCTAACATAGCTTCATGCCTGTGCATATAACTGCATGAGAAATTCATTAACTTGTTTCCAACAAAACCATCCTTCTACTTTCCATGGGATGAAACTCAGATGTACATATATCTCCATCCCTCCCCTTTATTGTCTCTCCATATTGAACTCATGCGTACATATCGTTCCATCCCTCTCCACTTTGACGTCTTTCCATTTTCAAGTTACGTGAACTAAAACAACAAATTTACCCACAAAACAACAAATATAGTGAATATATCAAGCTTAATTAATTTTTAAAAAGTACAGGTGCTAGCAATAATGTGTCGACCATTGGTTCTAGGATACCAACCAACCACATACCCTGCATACATATATTTCCATTCCTCCCCCTTTGTTGTCTGTCCATATTAAACTCGTGCGTACATATAGTTCCATCCCTCCCCCTTTGATTCCTTTCCTTACATGAAATAAAACAATAAATTCTCCCACACACAAAAAAAATATAGTGAATAAGTCAAGGTTAATTAATTTTTGAAAAGTACGATGCTAGCAATAGTCTATCAACCATTGGGTTTAGTATACCATCCAACCACATACCCTGAAGTTCTCTTTCCATCATTTAGGCTACATGTCATTGTCAATATACCCAATCAAACAATTATTTTGAGTTCTTAGTATAAAATACCATATCTGGTTGTTCCAACAATATATCTCAAAATACTTTTCCCAACTTGTTAATGCATTTTTTTTAAGTGTTTCCATAAATCTCGAGATCACGTTATTTGCAAAAATGATTTTTGGTCTAGTGGTAGTGAGATACATGAGACTACAAACCAATCTCTTGAACAATGTAGGATATACATTTGAACCTTCATCTTATTTACTGAATTTTGTTCCTATTGCTACCAGTGTTTGTGCTTCCTTGCAATTCATCATTCTAAATATTCTTAGCACATCCAATGAATATTTTTTTTGACATATAAAGATTATAGAATAATTTTTTTTACGTACCTCATCAAGCCCAAATATGTTAACTCAAATTCTTATTTCATTATTGATTTAAGTTCACCTACTCATAGGTTTCCAATGAAAATCATTTCATCAACACATAAACAAACAATTAAAATTTTCCCTTGCCAATTTACATTTGTATATAGAGTCATTTTGTTGTTGTTTTTTCTAAATCCATGGCTGCTCAAATAAGAGTCTATCCTACTGTACCAAGCTCTTGGAGCTTGTTTGAGCCCATATCACTAGAGGTATCTTGTGGCACCATGCTTTTGATACTTTTTGTGGGATGCCTGTTCAAAATGTATACAGAACAAGCAACTTCGTGACTTCTTCACCCAAAAGCTCATTGGATATTTTTTTTTTCTTTCGAAAAACTTCTATCCAAGTTCATGATTTTTCTATTCTTTCATTATGCTACACCATTCTACTATGGTGTGTGATGGCTTTGAATTGTGTCTTGATTCCAAAGAGTTTATAGTTTGTGATAAATTATTTGGATTCATATTCTCCTCCTATATTAGATCTCAACATTTTAGTATATTGACCACTATGCTTTTCAACTAGAGATTTAAACTTCTTGAACTTGTCAAGAGTTTTACATCTGATTTTCAAGAAGTATACCCAAGTCTCCTGACTTATCATCAATAAATGTCAAGAAATAAAAAAATAAACCAAGAGATTAGGTTTTCATAAGGCCACATGCACAAAATCGTTGCGTTGTTTTACCAATATACAACTCTCACATAAGTTGACTTATTCATGTATGATTGGTAATCCTTTAACCAATTGTTTTTGGTGCAACACATTTAGTCCTCTAAAATGAAAGTGACCAAATCTCAAATGCCAAAGCGAAGAGATATCTAAATTGGTTACTATATGGGAAAATAAGGTTGTATGATTGACATTTTTCATAGTAAAAGGATACATCCTATTCTTTGTCCTTTCAATTTTAGCAATTAGACTTCTACTAGGAAATTTGTACAGAATTGTACAAGTATTGTAGTTGAAAATAACTCTATAACCATTTTGGGTAAGTTGATCAACACTCATAAGGTTATGTTTTAATCCTTAGAATAAATAGACATATGAAATATTTTTCTTTTCACCTTGCTTAGAAAGGACACTGACTCTACCATTACCAATAACATTAACAACTTTGGCTCGCCCAATTTGATTTCACAATTAACGGATTTATCTAGGCATGCAAACATATTCATATTTCTAGTCATATGGTTACTACAATGTATCTACCAAACAAAGGTCTTTGTTACTCTCTTCGGCAACATCACACTTAATAAACATAGACTTGTAAGTACAAAGGTATTTATAAAATTAACTTTGTTTTTATTTGGGTCTACATTCCTTTTCCTACATTCATTAGCATAATGCTCATACTTTTTACAATAATAACATTGCGATTTATATTTTTCATATTGTCATGCCACCATCCCTTGAGATCTGACTCGTGGTTTATCTCCTTTATTTGAGCTTGAATTGCCATCTCTTTGTGAGTTGACTCTATTATGTCTATCCCTTCCTTTGTTGTTCCTTCTTGTGCCTATCCCTTTGTGAGTTGACTCTGCTATATATTCCCTTGCCTACGTTGTTCCTTCCTTTTCCTCTAATGATATATGTATGTGACTTGAAGGCATTCTCCAAGGAATCATCATCCATGTTCTTACTTGTCTCATGGAATAGAAGGGATTACATAAATATCCCTTTGTTTTTTTCGTTTTCTCCATACCTCGATAGGGAATCTCTAAAGCTCCCTATGCTTGCTAGGAATAATCTGCTCCTACAACTTTTGGAAAAATTGGGTCTTCTAATCCTTGTTGAATAAGACATAGTTTCTTTGAATCCTTGTTTCTATTTTCAATTAGTTGGGCGCTTTGAACATTTTTCATAGCTTCTATGGTTTCTTGATATGGTTCTATGAACCCATTTACAACTACATCCACATAATAAAAAGCAAATAATTTTTTCATCTTGATTGACTGAACTTCATAATTTTTACCTGTCAAAATTGGTCACGGTTTCCCTAGATTGCTGCTACATGTCATTCCCTTTTTTTATGCAGCACTATCAACCCCAATCACCAAATTAAACTTATAGAATTTAAATGTTTATATAAGATGGATGCCTATGGAATTGATCCACTCCTCCTTATCTTCGTCTGCAATGAATGACTTGTTGAGGATGTCTTCAGCTCCCTCAACAATCAAACAAGTGTTGGCCAGAACAATACCACAAGGATTAGAATCCCTCTTCCCAGGACAACACCACAAGGATTGGAATCCCTCTTCCAATCCCTCTTCCAGTGATAAGTGTTGTTCTACGAATTCCATTTCTCATGGATTGGGTTTCCCTATATAAATTCCTCCATGCCTCTTCTTTCGACTTAGAGGATTACCTATTGACTACTTTTTTTTTCTCGAAACATGGACGAGAAATAAAACAAAGAAATAAATAAATAATAGCACTTATCACCACTCAAAAGCTATCCTTAGGTTTTTTATTTGTATTTTCCATTGGTACCTTGCTATACCAACTCATACAGGGACCCTTCACTTGATTGGCTAAAAATAGTTCCAACCTTGCTCTTAATCACATAAAACTATTGCAGTCAAATAATTATGAATTATTGAGCTCTTCCTCTCTTCCACACACCTTTCATTACATCATCAATTGATATTAAATACATTGAAGAAAATCTCTCCAGAAACAACTAAATGCTAAGAACTATCTAAATCTAACTACCGAGTGTTATCTAGATACAATGTCCATCTAATTACTATTTCACCATGTCATGTCAACCTTGAAAAACATAAATTTCAAATAACTCAACTATGTAGATAAGTGAAAGTAATTACATTATTCAAACACAAATTGTTTCCATGTGGTGTATCGTCCTTTCCCTCCCTTGACATAGATGCAACGTTAATTGCTATAATAGTTGTGGTTAAATATATAAAAATAAAATCCATTATTGATAATTAATGTCTTCATTGTACTTTTCATAGGTGACAAAGATTCGTGAAGTTTATTAATTTATATTTAGATTTATGCTAGATACAATGTCCATCTAATTACTATTTCACCATGTCATGTCAACCTTGAAAAACATTAATTTCAAATAACAACTATGTAGATAAGTGAAAGTAATTACATTTTTCAAACACAAATTGTTTCCATGTGGTGTATCGTCCTTTCCCTCCCTTGACATAGATGCAACGTTAATTGCCACAAATTGTTTCCATGTGGTGTATCGTCCTTTCCCTCCCTTGACATAGATGCAACGTTAATTGCCATAATAGTTGTGGTTAAATATATAAAATCCATTATTGATAATTAATGTCTTCATTGTACTTTTCATAGGTGACAAAGATTCGTGAAGTTTATTAAATTATATTTAGATTTATGCTAACGTTGAAGATCCAGGGATATCATTAGGGTTTTGTCATGAGTCCATTACAATCTGTTAACTGCACCACCATTAAGACCGTTACACGTAGGAAGTCATTCTATGAGCAGCAGATTGTTGGGAAGAAGTCCACTTGCAAGGAAATGGCCTGTTCGGTGGACCAAATATACGCTATGAAGCATCAAAATGTGGGGAAAGCGATCTAAGAAAACCAACTTCAAGAAGACATGATTAATCGACATGTACACCCACCGGAACTTTTTCGAACGAATTATGACTAGCACAGCACGGCTGGTGAACGCCAAAGGCGGTTGGCTGTTAAACTTCTGACTGGTTATTGTTGGTGATGCGAGCACAGAAATGCGGTCATCTTAAAAAAATTTTAATCAGGTAGACGTGTCAATAAGTTAGTGAACACAGTAATTTTTAAACATGATTAGGTAAATGTAAAAAAGTAAACATATAAACAGATGTCTTTATAACAGCTCGAAAGTTAAGAGATGAAATCAGAGCCATTCATTTTTTGTGACTACTAAGAATATTCTAAACATATTTAATTTCGTCCATAAAAAACGTATTAAAAACTAAAAACCTATTAAATATACCTTGAAACCTAGAACTGAATCAACCTATGAAATTAGAGAAAACGATAATAACCCCCTATAGGACTTGAAGACAAACATAGGGATATTGTCCTTGATCTACATGAGTCTCGGAAACAAAAGCTGTAGTTTGCATGATAACTGATTAGGTATATGTAAGTGACAGATCTATCGCACAAAAGTAATAAACAATTCATGAAAATGATGAATATGATCGACTGAAGGACATGAACCTGTGTCGTCTTAGTATGGATTTCCTAACTATTTTGAAAATATAATTAGGGGTAATAAAAATATATTAAAGGCAGACAGCTCAGCTTACAGATGTCTTTCAGAACATACCATAACCTTGAAGAAAATAAATCTCCCTAGAAACAACTAGATGCTAAGAATTATTTAGATTTTTCTTTCAGAACATACCATAACCTTGAAGAAATTATGAAGAAAATCTCTCTAGCTAGATGCTAAGAATTATTTAGATCTAAGTAAAAAAACTGTCTAAATGCAATATCCAGATCTTAATTTCTATTAAATCATGTCAACCTCTGAAAATATAGAAAACAAATAACTCAACTAACTAAAACCTCAAAATCTTTAAAAAAACAGCTAGATGCCTTAACTTCTATTAAACCATGTCAGACAAATAACTCAACTAACTAAAACCTGGAAATCTTTTTTGAAACAACTGGATGCAAAGAATTATTTAGATCTATCTAAACTCTCTAGATGCAATATCCAGATCTTAACTTCTATTTCACCATATCAACCTCTGAAAATATAGAAAACAAATAACTCAACTAACTAAATCAGCTCGAACAATTACATTATTCCAAAGCAGATGGATTGCTTCCATGCAGTGATTTCCTCACTTTTAGCTCAACTACAGAGATATAACATCAATTGGCATAACATGTGTGGCTAGATATATAAAATCGTTTATTGATAATTCTTGTCGTCGTTGTACTTTTCATAGGCCAACAAAGTGTGGCGAGGTTTGTTAAATTAGATTTAAGCCAAAGTTGAAGTTATGATCCCGGATCCGCGGATTTCTTTAGGGTTTTGTCATGAGTCTGTGAGTCCATTATAATCTGTCGACTGCACTGTTAAGACTGTTACACGTACGAAGTCATTCACTGAAAAGAAGACTGTTGGGGAGAAGTCCACTTGCAAGGAAGTGGTCTGTTCGGGGGACCAAATGTACGCTGTGAAGCATCAAAATGTGGTGGAAGCGATTGAAGAAAACCAACTTCAAGAAGACATGATTACTCGGTATGTACAAGAACTGGAACCTTTTCCCACTCACTATGAAGATCGGAGCCTAGAACCGAATGAAAGAAATCATGTGGTTGGCGATCGTGTGAAATTAAAGAAGAAGATAATAATCCCCCTAGAAGACATGGAGAAAAACAGAGGGATATTGCCCTTGATCTCTGTCTGAGTCTGGGAAACAAAAGCTGTGGTTTGCATGATAACTGATTAAGTATATGTGAGTGACAGATCTATCACACTAAAGTAATCATCAATTCCTGAAAACTGATGAATATAGATCGACTCAAGGACGAACCTGTCTCGTCGCAGTATGGATTTCCTCACAACTATTTTGAAAATATACTTAGGGTTAATAAAAACTTATTGAAGACAGCTCAGGTTGCATATGAATACTATTATAGCAATCTTACTTACTATAAATTTCAATTCAAGAAAATCTCTCTAGAAACAATAAGAAAATCTCTCTAGAAACGAAAATGTCTCTAAAAACAACTAGATATTAAGAATTACTAAGATCTGACTACCCACAACTCTCTAGATGCAATGTCCAGATCTAACTACTATTTGACCTATCAACTTCAACAAGTAACTCAAGTACTTCAACTAAATCAGCATGAATAATCACATTACTTCCATGTAGTGAATAGTCCATTTCCTAGCTTCTTATTAGATCAACTGCATAGATACAGTATCAATTGAGGCTCAGAAAGTGTTATGAAGTTGTTAAATTATATTCAAATCATGAGAATTATTGGTTAGTTTGGTAATCCCTAAAATGATATCCAATATGTTGTATTACTCGAAGCCCCTTTATTCTTAAATATGAGAGTGAAGGAGCTCTAGCTGGATAGTTCATAAGGCACAATACTTACTAAGGTTTTGCAAATAGGGTAACAAGTTAAGTGGGCTTGATTGTGGAGAAAACTCCACAGTTAAGCACGTTTGAGCCAGAAAAATCTTGAAATCTTGGAATGGGTGACCACCTAAAAAGTTCTAGTTACCTCATGCAAGACCCGAAAGATTAAACAAAAGTGAAGTTATAACCTTGGATCAGAGGATTTCATTAGGGTTTTGTCCTGAGGCCATGAGTCCATTATAATCTGTCAACTGCACTATTAAGACTGTTACATGTACGAAGTCATTCAATGAAAAGAAGACTGTTGGGGAGAAGTCCACTTGCAAGGAAGTGGCCTGTTCTGTGGACCAAGTGTACGCTGTGAAGAATCAAAATGTGGTGAAAGCGATCGACATCATTAATCGACATGTACAAACAGTGGAACTTTTACCCACTCACTATGAAGATCGGAGTCTGGAGCCGAATGAAAAGAAATCATGTTGTTGGCGATGTTGTGAAATTAAAGAAAACCATAATAATCCCCCGAGAGGACATGGAGACAAAGAGAGGGATATTGTCGTTGATCTCTGTCTAGTCTGGGAAACAAAAGCTGTGGTTGGCATGATAACTGATCAAGTATATCTGAGTGACAGATCTATCACACAAAAGTAATCAGCAATTCCCGAGAACTGTTCATAATAACTATTACAGGTAAGAAACCTGATACTCCAACCAAAAGACGGCAAAAAAATCTATAGTCCATATTGCGCATATCTAGAAGTACCTCCCGACGCAAAACGTTACCATTGTCATATTTGAGTCGCTGTCATTTGCAAATGATTATCAGTAGAGGGGCATACTCGAAGGAGCCAATCAACACAAGTTCTGTATTTCCAGCCATAATTGGTGTAAAATTCTCTGTGCTTAGTCATCACAAGGTTGTGGTAAGTCCTGAAAAGAGGGCTGGAACAGTATTCATATGCAATCTGAGTTGTCTGCGTTTTATAAGTTTTTATCACGCCTAAATATATTTTAAAAACAGTTGTTAGGAAATCCATACTGTGACTACCCAGTTTCACGTCCTTGGGTCGATCCATATTTTAAAAACAGTTGTTAGGAAATCCATACTGCGACTACCAACAGATAAACAACATTCAATGCCCTCAGCTGAATGATGCTTTGACAGATCAAGCAACATTCAATGCCCTCAACTTAATGATGCTTTGAAAGAACAAAGGAAGAAGGATGGAACGATGATGTTTTAATACATCAAGTTATGCATGGGAGCATACTCCCAAGAGTTGCATCAACAAAGCAAGCCAAAGAGCCATGGGACATATTACAAACTTCTTATCAAGGTATGGACAAAGTCAAGACTTCAAAATTACAAATTCTTAGAAGAGATTTTGAAACTTTGTCAATGAAAGAAACAATTTCATTATATTCATTCTACACCCATGTTATTGGCATGATAAATCAGATTAAGTATCATGCAGAAAATATAGAGGATACAATGGTTTTCGAGAAGGTACTTAGGATCCTTCCTCTTAAGTTTGATCCTCTTGTTGTAACTTTGGAAGAGAATAAAGACCTTAGTCAGTTTAGTCTAGATGAGCTGCAAGCCTCCTCATTGATCATGAACACGGATTAAATAGGTCAAACATGTCATTATAAAATTCTTTCTTCCTGCACTCATCTATAATTCGTGGAAGAGGAAGGGGGAGATCTGGGAGATCTGACTCTAGAGGAAGAGGAAGAGGAAGGAATTTTGCTAGAGGAGGACGCAATAGTAGTCCTGCAAATACTCGTGGTAGAGTTCAAAATCAAAATACTAGTAATTCAAGTAGTGAGAGATCTGATAAATCAAAAATTCAGTGCCATTACGGTAAAATGTATGAAAATTATGCATATGAATGTAGGAAGAGATAGTATAATCAGAACAAGCAAGCTCAAGAAAGCTCAAGATCAGTCAAATAACACAAATACTCCCTCTAGTCCTATGTTTATGGCCCATGATGAAACAATGCCTATAATCTCACCAGTTGAATACAATGTTTCCCAAGAAATTCCATGTGATATATGGTATTTAGATTCAGTGTACAATAATCACATGACATGAAACTTAGAATTGTTTTCTAGTTTGGATAAGTCAGTCCAAACTAAAGTTACACTTGGAACATATATCCAAGTCATTGTCTTAGGTAAATGAAGTATTGATACCTTAACTAAGAAGGGGGAGCAAATAGTTATGCCTCAAGACAGTTGTTACAAAAAGGGTATAGAATCTACATGGAAGATAATCATTGTGTGATTTTGGATAGATATCCAAGCAATCAACTTATTGCATGAGTTCAAATCACAATAAACATAATGTTTCCATTGACATTGAAACCAGCCATGAAGAGAAAAACAATGTGAGCTATCAGTGAAGCAAAAGATGTGTATTCAGACACAACATTCAAAGCATAAAGAAAATAAGTAAGTGTGCACTGTTGTAAGGAAGAAAAAAGTGGTGCGCGCAGTCTCAAGAAAGAAGAAGACAATGGCGTAGAGATGCAGGAAACATTCCAATTTGAAGTGCAGGATGATTCTTGGCTGTGTCATTTCATATTTGGACACTTAAATTTTGGAGGTCTAAAGTTGCTACACAAAAAATATATGCTAAAAGGTTTTCCACTAATTGAAAAACCAGAAAGAATATGTAAAGGATGAGTCTTTGGAAAGAAACACGGAGAGTCATTTCCATTTGACAAGTCATATAGAGAAAAATCTCCACTCGAAATTGTGCATTCAGATATTTGTGGATCAATGCAAACACCATCTAAAGGAGGAAACACCTATTTTCTTACATTTATTGATGATTTCTCAAGAAAAACATGGATTTATTTCCTAAAACATAAATTTAACGCATTGAGTTGCTTTAAGTAATTCAAAACACTTGTGGAGAAGAAAAATGATTATTACATCAAGGTTCTAAGAATTAACAGAGATGGTGAATATGTTTCAAGAGAATTTCAGAACTTTTGTAAAGTTCATGGAATTAACAAACAATTTATAGCGTGGTATACATCATAGTAGAATGGTGTCGCAAAAAGAAAGAATCAAACCATAATGGAAATGGCGTGCAATATGTTGGAAGACAAACATTTCTCAAATGAGTATTGGGCTGAGACAGTAGCAACTGCAATATACATCATGAATAGATTTCCCACAAAGATTGTGAGAAACAAAGTTCCTCAATAAGCCTCGACAGGTATGAATCATAATGTTGCACACTTAAAATCTTTTGGTTGTGTCACATACACACATGTTCGAGATGAGATAAGAAATAATTTAAATAACAAAGGACATAAATATATATTTCTTGGATATTCTAAAGATACAAAAGCATACACATTGTATGATCACATTGCAAGAAAAGTTATAATCAGTCCCGATGTTCAATTTGTGGAAAATGAAGCATTGGATGGAAGCATAGAAATGAAAGTTTAAATTATTTATGCTATGGGACATGATGACATGGAAGAAGAAGAAGTGGTTCAAACACCAAATACAAGTCAGAGCGCAGTTCCTTCCACTACTATAACTGCGACACTAATCACAGTGAAAACTACTCCAGTTAGATATGTAGGTGCACAATCCACACCTGGAGTGAAAAAAACTCCAGTAAGAAGTCTCAATAGTTCCATATCCACACCTAGGTGCACAATCCACACCTAGAGCGCAAAAAAATCCATACCCAACATTAGCTATTTTGTTATCAAGGAAGACAAGAAGTATGTGGGACATGTATAATATTGATACAACAAATTCATTTTCATTCTTTTCTCTGTTTTCACAAATAGACGATCCTTTAACTTTTGAAGAAGCTTCGAAAGATGAAGAATGGGAAGAAGCTATGGATGAAGAAATTAAAATCATATAAAACAATTAGACCTAGAAATGGGTAGATGTACCTGAGAACAAAGATGTGATAAGTGTCAAGTGGATTTCTAAAACCAAGCAAGATGCAGATGGAAATGTGGAGAAGCACAAGGAAAGGTTAGTTGCAAGGGTTTTTACACAACAACCTAGAATATACTTCAATGAAACATTTGCACCAGTTGCACACATGGACACGGTCAGAAATGCGTTGGAAATTGTCGCACGTAATAAATGGTATGTTCATCAAATGGATGTAAAGTCATCATTTTTGAATGGTCATTTAGAGGAAGAGGTATATGTGGAACAACCACAAGGCTATGAGATTCTAGGACAAGAAAAACAATATATAGATTGAATAAGGAACTGTATGGGTTAAAACAAGCTCCCATATCTTGGTATAGTCGCATAGATTCCTACCTTACTCAAAATGGATTTAAAATAAGTGAATGTGAGACAACATTGTATATCAAATAAAAGGAACAAGATAATATGTTAATTGTTTTCTTATATGTAGATGATTTGATTTTTACATGTGATTTTGGCATAGAATAATTTAAGTCAGTCATGAAGAATGAGTTTGAATGACTTATTTGGGGCTTATGACATATTTTTTGGGTATTAAAGTTCACGAGTCCAAAGATGGTATATTTATTTCACAATCTAAATATGCGCATGAATTTTTGAAAAGATTCAATATGTTGAATTCCAAGGAAGCCCTAACCCCTGTCATAACATGATTGAAGTTAAGCCAGGAAGATGAAGGGTCCAAGGTGGATCCTACTTTGTTTAAAAGGTTGGTAGGAAACCTTATGTATCTGAAAACAACAAGGTCTGATATTATGTATGGAGTAAGCTTTATTTCAAGGCTCATGGAAACTCCAAAATAATCTCATCGAAATGAAGGGAAAAAATTTCTCAGATATGTGAATTGAACAAAAGATTTTGGCATTATATATTCTACTTCAGAAAATTTTAGACTTATAAAATACACTGACAGTGATTGTGGAGGCAACATAGATGACACAAAAAGTACCTATGAGTACACATTTCATTTTGGAACTTGTATAGTGTCATGGGCATCAAGGAAGCAACCCATTGTGAATCTTTCTTCAATTGAAGCTGAGTACATTGTAGCTACAAGTTGTAAGAACAAATCCACCATCATGTTATCTATGAATCATGTGTTTCACAAGAAAATCAAGTATATTGATACAAGGTATCATTTTATCAGAGAATTAGTGAATAAAAAAGGAATTTGCTTAGAGTTTTGCAGGTCTAAAGAACAACTTGTAGACATATTTACAAAATCTTGGGAAAGAGATGCATTTGAGAAACTACACAGTTATCTAGCAGTCGACATAGTTGCAAATATTTGACAATACATGTCAATTTAAATTTTTGATGTAAATTTTGTATTCTTTAAACTCACATTCTTATAATTAAGGGGGAGTGTTGCAAATATTAATTACAAGTCATGATTTTCACACTTACGTAGACTCTTTCTGTCATGGAAAGCAAAGATACTAGTCTGTGAGACACAACAAGGAGGAGTGTTAGCAGGAGTGATATTTAATGAGCCTATCTTTTATCTTTCTCGAGTTGTGTTATGCAGATAGAGTCAATTGTATTTATTGTAGTCTTAATTGTTTGAGTCGATTTTACTTCTATAGGAAGTCTTAGTCTTAGTCTATATATGTCCGAGTCTGTAGGTAGTCAATATGAGAAAAGAGATAGAATGTAATTTGATAGTTAGCAACAACAATAATTGTGTAAGGAGTTGAAGAAGTTTGAGAGAACAACCTATGGTTTTTGTAAGTTTCCAGAAGTTGTTGGAGCCTAACCTCGACATGGCTTTGTATTCTTTAATTGTACGCAACACCCAAGTTCATAATATATTAAGTATCTATGTGTTGATGTGTTTCTGAGTTTCTGTAATACATTCTCTTTGTTTTTAAAAAAGTTCATGTATATGGAAGTGAGTTTATGTGCTAAAGTAGCACAGTGCCAATAAATATTTTAAGTGTTATCATCGCATCGCGTAGTCTGGAAACTACGCAGTAAGTCCCAAGAGTTCAACGATGAAATATTTAACTGCGCGGTCTTTTGCAACGACTCTCCACGGAGTTTTTTTGCGCATTGTAGATCCAAGAGAGCATCATGGTGTCTATTTTTTAATGTAAGAGGAGAAAAAATGTGAATATCGAGAAACAACTGCAATGAGGAACTCTGGAAAAACAATTGCGTTTAATTTTTTTATGATACCTGTAAATTATAAGCAACTCCCTTGCTCCTTGTGTAGTCCTTTGTGGGCCTTTAGTGAGACAACTTTAAAAAAACATCTATATTTTGATTTTGTATAAGTGACTTGGGTGAAGAGCGATGTATATTTCGATTGTATACATATACATATATACAAGTGATTTTTTTTGGTTTAAATGAGTAGACCTTTACTTTTTTTCTTTAATGAAACTTGACAACATCTTCTCTATAATGGATTGTAGAATGTCTCTAGGAAGAATAAAGCCTTGTTAATTCATTTGGTGGATAATCCTAACATCATTAAGGTTTTGGTCTTTTTCCTTTTTCTTTTTCCTTTTCATTGCTCTAAGATACCTCTACACATACTAGTTCATTTGGTAAAAAAATGGTCTTCTTCCTTTTCCGTGCTCTAAGATACCTGCGCACTGCTTTGCTCGACTTCGAGTATTTTTTGCATAAATTTGACAATATATTTGTTACATATAATTTAACCTCAACAGGCTGATTATGCACTGCCAGCTATCCTGGCCAGTTGTACTTTCTATTCTTGATTTGCTTGAGCCTATTTAGCTCAGCTATTTCCCATTGCATTGTAATCTCTTCAGTTCTTCATAGATTCTAATATATTGTTTTCTGTTCTATTCTTTCTCTATGCATTTCTTGCTTCACAATTTATCATGGTATCAGAGCAACAACAGTAATCCTCTTCACACAGGTTGGAGAGCAGCACGATCCTCACAGGGCGGCGCTTCACGAATCTTGAGAGCGCACGACGCAGTCTTTTCACAAGGATTGGAGAGGTGTCTGTCATACTCTTGAAAGATCCTCGCAGGAAACTTCCACGAGGAAGTTGTCCGCTCATACACTCAAAGATCAGCGTAAGAAGCTCATGCGACAAGGCATAGCATACTACACTCGAAAGATCGAAGAAGAAGAGAGTGTAGGAGAAGAAACTTTAAATATTCTTGTACATTTTTCAAGAATCGTCAAAGACTCACGAAGAAGAGCTGCAAGACGCAGGAACATTTAAAGAACTCGTAGAATTTGTTCAAAATCGTTAAAGATTGCTGCAGAAGGCACAATCGTTTAAATATTTTTGGAAATCCCTCAAATCTGTCAAAGATTGTAGCAGAGAACAGAGAACTCGTGTATTTCTTTCAAATCTTTGAAAGATTCACAGATCTTTCTTCCACAGGAGCAAAGAACGCGTCTCAGGTTCAAATAAAAACCGTCGCGGCTGTAAGATTCATCCTGCGAACGGATCCAGAGTGGAAAACCAGTCCAGAAGGGACGAGGAGAGCGCGAAAAAGGTGAAAGCATTTCTGTCGTTAGATCTTGCGCAGAGGACCGACAGTCGTTGGATCAGCGAGAAAGTGCATGAGGTTTAATCCTTTGGAGCGCACAAGAGAAATTTCTGACTTGTGAAGTCACGAAATCCCGACATCATCTGGACAGTCAATCAAGAAACACGTGGCGAGATCTCGGCATTTCGCTAACTCGCAAGGTGTAAAGGTCAGAAGACTATCATGATAATTCACGAATCGCGAAATCACAAGTCATTCTGGACTGTTGGATCGTGAAAGATCGTGAGCCATCGATCTTATCCCATCGTAAAATTGGGAATCGGGAGTTGGATGAGCAAAGGTGATTGCACTCCAAAACTCCGATACACGATATCGCGAAATCCTTAGAGGACTTGTGAGCCATCCATATCAGAGGATAGGTGGCAGGAGATACAAGTGTCGTCAAATTGACATTTCAGAGTTCACGGTTTTGAAAGACCATTGCAACAAGAGCACTAAACTTGCAAAATTGTGATTCACAAATTAGCGATCAGATCTCAGCCGTCCATTTGTTTGGACACGTGGCGGACATCAAGGAAACCATCGGCGTTTCGACAACCGGAGTTCTCAAGTTGAAAGAAACTTTGGCATCGCAAGTCATGAAATCGTGAAATGACGAGGACCGTCCATCTTGAGGAGATACGTGGCATAAATCCAAGGACTTGGAAAAGTCCCGAAAGAGGAGAGTCCATCGGCACATCAGGATTTGGAAAATCACGAATCCTGAGGACAAGAAACACGAGCATTTCGGAACAGTGAAGTCTGAAATCCTGACAGAAGGAAAGCTCTATTTTGGGGCCCAGCTGACGTCATCTCGTCAAAATGAGGGATCGAGAATCTCCACAGGGAAACTCTTGAAGCAGACTTGAGTCGTCCATCTGTTGGGATGCGTGGAAGAGATCGAAGGAATCGGGAAATTTCCTGAATGGAAAGAGCCATCGGTAAATCAGAGATCGGAGAATCAAGGAGTCAGAAGAGCTCATCATCATGGTTCATGAATTCCTAATTCGCGATATCCCAATAAGATCTGGACCGTTAAAACGTCCAAAAGCAAATTTCTCATTTCGGAAATTTAAAACGAAAAAAAAAAATTCGAAAAGCCCGTAGCGCTTTAACATTAAGCCCGTAGCTCACATCAACAAATCGGCGTTTCAGCGATTGGAGGTAAATATGAAATTTCCCTCTATTTTTTTTCTCTGATATTTTTTTTTCAAAAATTATGTCATTGTTATAACCCTAAATTGCACCACACATTCTTACCTGGCATTAGGCCAACTCATATCCCTTCATTGCCAAAACATCTGCTGAAAAACCTCTTTGAAAATCCTCTTGGGTCAAGGTACATGCGCCTTAACCCACTACTGCACGTGTGTGAACGCTGGCAGGCCTATTACAACCCGCGTTTACCTAACAAAACACAAAAATAGGAAAGTTGTCGATGGGACAAAAAGCTATGGGTCAGTTAACTGAAACTCCCGGCCATGCATGGCCAAGAGTTCATCCAAAACCCTAGCTCCTTCTAGTGTATAAAAGAAGGGGTATGCGTACCATTTGGGAAGGAAAAATTATAAGCGAAGAAACTCTGCCCATTTGCAGAATCCATTGTCCCAACCCTTTAGCCTTTCCTCAAGCTTAAGGAGAATTAACGCAAAGCAGTTGGAGGAAAAAAGAAGAGGAGGAGCCCAGGATCAGGATCAAGGAGCGGTGACCGGTCTCGACTTTGATTGTAAGTTGATTCATTTTGAAAATAATAAAAGAATACTTTTCCCGTCCCAATGCATGAGTTATCTATGATTTGTTTAATTTATGCTTAATTTCTAACCCTCAAGTAGAAAAGTAGCATGCATGCGTAGTGTTTTGTCTTGATTGCAGGATTATCTTTGGAAGGAGCAGCGCAAGTAAGAGGGCAAAGCGCAATGGAGGATCTACACCAAACATCAGTAAAAAGGTTAGTAGTTTCTTTCCATGCATGTATTATGAAAGAGGGGTTTAAGTTTTGGGTGGTCGGTTAAAAAGTAATTTCTTTAGGGTCAAAATCTGCATGCAAGTCTGACCCTAGTTTGCTAGTCCGTAGGGTATTTTTCCCAACAACAGAATTGGAGACCATACTGGGGAAGATACTCTTTAGGGTTTCCAGATTTAGTTGAGTTTTTGGGTAGTTTAAGAGATTAAATTTTATGTTTCTTTTCCTGTGTTTCTCTGCAAGGCCTGAGCTAGCAGGGAGCCTGGTTCTTTATACCAGTTTTCCCTAATTGTTGCTTGATGGCAATTTTAGGGACACACAGAGGTACATGCGGCCTGCAAAAGGTCTGCACGCATGTACCCGCACCCTAATCTCTTACAACCCACATGTGAACGATAGTTGTAGAGGTTTCCGTAGCGTGTAGGATTTCAGAGAGCTTGAGAGGCAGTCCTCCTCTTCCCTGACAGAATTATACATTTTCAGGGGGTTTTCTGGATCCTGTCTGAGTCTTGCTGGTTCACAGTCTTGTCTCAGTTTGTCTTGTTGTGTTTTGTTATTCTTTGCAAATATTTTTTCTTTTCTGTTAGAAGAAGAATCCAAGCCTTCAAGGAACCCTGGTTAT
>ML785080.1:48864-60172 GCA_009831015.1 Picea engelmannii | reverse complement strand
CTTGATTAGCATGTAAATTAAAAAAAAAAAAAGAAAAAAAAATCTTTTCATTTTCTTCTTTGTTTGAAGATTGTGTTTCTGCATCGATAGCTAGAGAGAAATATTTTTGTTCATAAGTTTTTTGTAGTACATTTAGAGCATAAGTAGCTCGTAGTCGAGCGAAATTCCTTTATGATTGCTGCATGAAATCTTAGAAAAATTGAAAAGAAAAAGAAGTCTTTCTTTGTGAAAAGTTGTTGATTTTTGCATTTAGTAAAAGTCTTTTGTTTCTAGCTTTTTTCATTTGTTTTTTCTTTGAGTCTTTACACATCATCAGTTTCACCTTCATACCCCATGACGTAAAAAATCCCATAAAAGAAACGCTAATTTAAAATCTATTAGACTTCTTTGTTTGTAGGGTTCATACACTAGTTCAGGACTAGGGCCTTGGATTAGGTTGGAGAGGAAACTCTCCAAGGCCACTCAAAACCAAACATTGGAGTCTGTGATAGGGAGTGTAGAAGTCCAGTTTCGTGGAAGTTATCCGGGACCCCCCTCTAACACAGGGGCTAAACACGAGGTCGCGTGAGGAAAGGTAGCGGAGATAACCCCTCCAAAGCTGGACCAAGCGTAGTGGAGAACACATATCGAGGGCTTGTTGTGGGATTCCGTCATTTGCATTTTCCACAAGGCTTCGTGGGTCTTGAATCCATTCAAGGTACTCAGTTGTCTTTCAGACCATTTGCTCTCAATACCCTTGACAGGTTTCAGGCTTGATACCCTGCTCATTGTGGTCTACCCAACTTTCAACTGTACCCGCCTGGTGACTGTTCGTGTGCTGGAAAACTAGTTGCCAATCTTTTTAGGGACATACACAGGTGACTGTGGGGGTATACCACGGTACCTAGGATAGACATCGGGTCATGCTTTGCAGAGTATACCCTTAGGGTGCTTCCGTATTCGAGTTGCACTTGCACCGGTAAGTTTCTCTAGTGTTGGTTGTTGTAACTGTTCTTCAAAATAGTTAGTGATTGCTTGTCTTATCTCTTAGGGGCTTCTTTTTAGTGTGTGTGACTGTTTGAATGTGTAGAATACCTTTGCGTGCCTTGGATCTTCTCACATAGTGGAGGATCCCGAGCTCTGCCGGTCACGAAGGCTTCTGGGCCTGCCGCCGGTTATAATGGAGCCACCCCCGCCACCATTGAGGCAGAAGCTAGACCAACAAGGGTCTTTCAAAGAAACCGGGTTACAAATTATTGTGCTTGAACAACTCCCAGAGGAATCAACCACCAATCTCGGCTCAGTTGAAACCCCAACCAATGATACTTGGCCATCGGTCATTGTACCAATCCAATTTTACGAATGCCTGTCAGTGCCTCACACAGTTATGGAACCAAACGCTGTTACTTCCTCTGGGAATTATTCCATTCCCACCACTATTGCTACCACACGAGAAGAATCTCCTAACTTCTCATCATCGGCCCCATCCACCATGGTCTCGGCCGCAACTACGTCGCACAATGGACTGATCCCATCTATCGCGGCGACCACAACTCCTTTCACACCCAGTGCGACAGGCTCTCCGTTTTCATATGGTATGCCTAGTTCGGGTACAATTCCTGCACTCACTCCCTCCACTTTACAGACTTTGGGTCTGGGGGAAGACAGCTCTAACGCTCCTTTGCAAGGTTAACTTGGGGGCATTCCTGTCCCTTTTAATGATTTTCCTTACGCTGGAGGTCATATCTCTCCTTCGTCCCCTTCGCTTGGTGGTCTGCATCAGCAGTCCACCGGGCAGCCTGCACACACTAGTTCATTTGGAGTTGGGAGTCAAGGAACACCTGCGCACACTATGCCGGTAGGTTCGTCACCGTTTGTTTGGAACAGAACATTTGGTAACAACACTTTTGCGTCCATCGCTTTCCCATCTGGGGGAACTCCCATTTTTGGGCAGTCCACTCTGGTGCAGGGTACTATTTCTGCGTCGGGGGCACATATAGCAGGACCTTGGAACTTATGATAAGGATCCATTCCCTCCTCTGGAATGTCGTTCTGGGGTAATTCTTTCCATAGTCAATGGAACCCTTGACAGACTACTATGCCTCCCATCTGGACCAACATGGGGTAATCCTTCCCAAAGTCCATCAAACATGATGGATGCCCAACATCCTATGTCCTTCATGGGGAATCAGCCAATGATGTCTCTGCAGATGAAAAATCCTTACGCTGGTCTGGGACATGGTTTCTACCAGAATCTGGGCCAGCAGCCAAACTTTTCCTGGCAACCTGGTGCCAGTCAAACTCCAGAACCCTTTTTCCCAGGCTATTAGCAGCAACCCAAACTACCATTCCTGGTGACGTTACACTTGCTAGATTTGATGAGGTTGTTAAATGATCCTATTTGTTACGATCCATGTTGGCCTCCTATGCCAACAAAGTTGCCTTCAGACATTCCAAAGTTCGAGGCCAAGCCTAACGAAGATCCAGGTGATCACGTGACTACCTTCCATCTTTGGTGTTCATCTAATTCATTGAAAGATGACTCTGTCCAGTTGCGATTGTTTCAACACACTCTTATCGGGAGTGCCGCGAAATGGTACATCGAGATCGATCACTCATGATACTCTTCTTTTGGTGAACTGGCGATGGCCTTCCTTAACCATTTCCAGTTACCTGTGAGATACGACACTGGCACAGAGTTGCTTGCAAATTTCGAATAGACAATAACGGACCATATCTCTGATCATATCCGAGAGTGGAGATGTCGAAAGAGTCTAATCAAAGTACCAGTTCCACCATCATTCCTGCTTGAGTGGTTCCTTAAGTCTTTAGTCCCACAATTATCCAAATACGTCACGACTTCAAGAGTTTTCTCCGAAGAAGATGCCATCATGAGGGCTCAATAGTTTGAGCTCATCTATTCTTAGTTTGGTTTATTGTACAAAATCCTGCCAGATGCACCATGATCTATACTGGATAAAACTAGACAGAGAGTTGGACCGCATGCCGATGGTATTGTTGGTTCAACACAAACCAAGCCCGCTGAGCAATTGACAAAGCAATTGCAGCAGTTATCTATACAACACTCAGCGGCTAGCTAGACTACTATTTTGGCTGCTCCTCCTACCCAAACGTCGAAAGTATACTCCGTGAAGATGACTAACCCAAAGGCCACCCAACAACCTGAAGGGAAGAAAAAAAATGAAAGAAGGGTAAGGGGGAGAAAAAACTCACTGATAATGTTGGCGAGGGCACCACGGAAAAAAGGAAGGTGAGGTATCTGTGCAACTTGTGTGTGGAAGACCACCCAACCCATCTATGTCCTCGACTTGCAGAGGCCCAAAAGTTTGTCACACAATAACAACAGGCAGTGTTGACTAATCCCTTTCAACATGGGCAAAATTTAACTCAAGCCTCTACAAGTGTCGAAGGGAGCAGCCAAGAAACCTGCCCTCCTCTAAACAATTCCTCATCTGTGAACGTATATATGGTTAGGGTTAATGATTTCATAACGACTAGAGCACACGACGATAGTAAACCAAGTGCCTCTGAGAAGGGTAAAGAAGCCAAAATCCCATCTCTTCCTCTTCATATTGAGAAGACGTTGGGAGAAACAATGACACACATTCCAAAGGGTGCATTTAATAAATCTTCTCACAACCCAAACGCAAGGGCCACCCAGAATTACTCTGTGGTGGAAGATTTATCACAAACCCCTTGTGCGATGTCCGCTTTGGAGGTCCTCCAAAGCTACCCTGCTCAGAGACAAGCCTTGTTGACTACTTTAGGCTCTATTGAGACTTGTAACCCGGGTACCGTCATGTTAGATACGACCGATTTAAAACCTCGTCTACCTTACCACGTCGCATTTCAGATAGTAGTGGCTCATCCCATGAAAACTTTTACACGGAATATCTTCCGCATGGTGGTCGACGAGGGCGCTTCAACTTGCGTTATGTCGTTATCATGTTGGAAAGCCATTGGTCAGCCCGCTTTGTCTCCATCACCTACTCTCCTCACTGCGTTCGACGATCGTTCTTTCCAACCACATGGCATCGTTCCTTCTTTCCCTATGAAGTTAGGAGGGAAGACCGTGTGCGTTGAAGTAGAGGTAGTCGATGCTCCCCTCAACTATAATCTCTTGTTAGGTCGGAGTTGGACTTATGCTATGCAAGCTGTGGTTGCTAGAGTTTTTCGAGTCTTTTTGTTTCCACACAAGGGTCGAATTGTGACCATCGATCAATTGTCCTTCTCTAGAACTGACCCAGCCTTGGGGGCATCCACGGTTCCCATGATTGATAATCCTCAAGCCGGTGTCGTTAGCGTAGGAGTTGGTTTGTGCCCATCCTTGATGGGTACCTTCGATTACCCACCTCCTCATGACGATGTCAAGTTTATATCTAATTACCACAAGGCTGAGATTTTTCAAGTTGCGTCGTTCCACATGACTTACTTTCAGGATCCGTGGATTCTTCCTTCCCCATCAGCCATGATGGATGAGACGGGGCACTCCGGCATGTCCATTCCCTTGTCGGCCACTGAAGTAGCGTATTCTTTAGTCCAGCCAGCTTCAACTAACCCTAATCCGACTCCCACACAAGAGTTGGATCCACCTCTAGAGCCTATCTGGGCTCAGGGTTCTCTCGCCAACATCGATTTGTTAGACTTAGTCTTGCCTTCTGACGAAGTAGTAAACGAAGCAATGACTAGTCTAGAAAAACCCTGGGAGGATCTTCATCACAGATCATATTTCCTCCCAGAGTTAAGCTGAATCGAGCCAGGAGAATTCACTATCACCATGGTGGGAGATCAGCCATGTCCTATTAATCTCTTAGCTACAAAGGAAATTTATGCTGAGGGAAATACGGTGACTATTGCTGAAACTATACCTATCAACATCTCCCGAAACCCTGGCGTCGTGGAGAATGTCTTCGTCGGGGAAGATTGCTCCCCCAAAGAGATTCGGATTTATACGGATCTTTTTAAAAAATTCTGCGATGTATTTTCCTAGTCTTATGAGGAAATGCCAGGTATCGATCAAAAAATAGTTGAACATGAAATCACAACGTATCCTGACGCTAAGCCTATTCGACAAAAACTTTGTCCAGTCAATCCTAAGAAAGCAACAACCATTAAGCTTGAGGTGGAGAAATTTATCAAGGTAGGTTTCATTTACCCTATTCATTTGACTCAATGGGTGTCAAAACCCATGCCGGTCAATAAAAAACAAGGCACGATTCGTGTATGTACCGATTTCCATGATTTGAACAAGGCATGTCCAAAAGATAATTTTCCAACCCCATTCATTGACTAGATTATTGATGAATGTGCTGGTTGTGAAGCCTTTTCATTCATGGATGGTTTTTCAGGATATAATCAAATCCAAATCAATCCTGAAGACCAACAAAAAATGACATTCATTTGTCCGTGGGGTACATTCGCCTATCGTAAGATGCCTTTGGCCTAAAAAATGTTGGAGCCACTTTCCAGCGGGCCATGTATTTTGCATTTCATGACCTCAAACATATAGTCGAGGCTTATCTAGATGATTTAGCATCACGCTCTCGCAAGCGAAAGGATCATCCTACGCACCTCAGACTAATATTTGAATGTTGTCGCTACTTCAGGATTCTCTTGAATCCTAACAAGTGCATATTTTGTGTCACGTCAGGATGTTTGTTAGGTTTCATTGTATCAACAACATGGATCATGGTGGATCCTCTTAAGGTGGAGGCAATAATCCAGTTGCACCCACCACGCACAATCTTACAACTTCAAAGTCTTCAAGGCAAGGCGAACTTCTTATGACGCTTCATCGCCAACTATGCCGAAATCACCGAGGGATTTATGCGTTTACTGAAGAAAGATGTTCCCTTTTTCTAGGAAGAAGCCACTCAATGCTCTTTCGACGCATTAAAACATGCCCTCACCACTGCACCTCTACTAAGACCACTTAATTATAACAAAGAATTCTTATTATATCTGGCTGCCGTAGAGTCAACCATAGGCATGGTTTTAGTTCAGGAAGATGATTTGTTTGAAGAATACATGATCTATTACCTGATCTGAGGCCTCGTAGGACTGGAACTTAATTATTCCCATCTCGAAAAACTTGCGTTGGCAGCAGTTCATGCTGTTCAACGGTTCTGTCACTATGTTCTGTTTCGTAAGACCACTATCGTCGTTGTCGTGAATCCATTCCAGTACATGTTGACACAACGAGTTATCGATGGAAAAATCAGTAGATGGATGGTCATCCTCCAAGAATTTGACTTAGACTTCATTTTAGCAAAGTCCAAGAAGTCATTGGTCTTTGCAAAACTTATTTCAGAGCTTCCGGTTGAGTCAGGTGACGTTGTGCTTGAGGAATCGCCTATCCAGGGGGATATGTTTTTGATTGAATCTTCAGACCCCTGGTACGGAGATATACTGATCTATCTCCAAACTTTGAAGTGACCCACCTCTGCTTCTTGTGACGAGTGTCCAGGGATGATTTTAAGGATGGAAATTTATTTTAAAATATAGAAACCTTGGCGAATCTTACTAATCCTTCATATGCCAACTATAAATGTTTGGCAATATTTTTGTAAAATTATTCAAATTTCTAAGGATTTTATATAGTTTTTATAAAATTTTGGCGATTTTTAAGGTTAAATAATTTTATCCTATAGAATTTGGGCGAATCTTTTTTAAAATAGCGAATCTCGTTTTTGGAAAAACCATGGAAAATTAGCCCATGAGCGAAATTTAAACCCTAAAATCATCTATGCAAGCGTCGACGGATACACCATCTGGCTAAGAATTATCTCATACTCAATGATACGTTGTATCAGAGAGGTGTAGACTGCATCTTGCGTCGATGTTTCACTCATGAGGAGACTGTCATTGTGTTCAATGATTGTCATACAGGAGCTTGTGGCGGTCACTTATCTGGGTTGGCAACAACCCAAAAGATTTTACGAGCAGGCTACTTCTGGCCCACACTTATGAAAGATTGTATCGAGTCGGTCAAGAAGTGTCATCCATGCCAAATATTCTCATGGAAGATGAGGGCACATCCAGCTCCCATGTTTCCTGTCATCACAGTTGGTCCATTCACTAAGTGGGGGATTGATTACACTACATGCAACCCCCCATCAGCAAGGGGGCACCGCTACATCATCGTAGCTATCGATTACTTCACTAAGTGGTTCGAATATATGCCAATGTTTAAAGATGATGGAGAGACTGCAACTTTCTTCTTATTTAACCAGATTATAGCAAGATTCAACATCCCGTGAGAGATTGTCATTGACCATGGCAGTAACTTTCATAATCAAATGATGACCGAGTTAACGTCAAAGCTTGGGTTACAGAAAGAACATTCATCACCTTACTACCCCCAAGCCAATGGGAAAGTGGAAGCTATAAAAAAAACTCTTAAGACTATTCTACATCGAACTATCAACTCAACCAAGTCAAATTGGCATTTGATGTTATGCTCGGCATTATGGGCTTACCGAACATCTTTTAAGACTACAACCAGTTTCTCACCTTTCCAACTCGTCTATGGGCTGGAGGCAGTCTTGCCCATCGAATGTCAAATCCCATCTATGAAATTGGCAATACATTTATTTCCAGACACTTCTCCACTTGAAGAGCGGTTAGTACACCTTGAGCATCTTGATGAGCAGTGTCATGATGCGGCCCTGGCCAACAAGGCTCATAAACATAAGGTCAAGTGTCAATATGATAGGTCCATTCGTCCTCAGATTTTTTCTGAGGGTGACCTTGTCCTGGTCTATGACCAAGATAAGGACCCCGTAGGGGTAGGAAAGTTTAAACCCATGTGGTTCAGACCCTTCATTATTAAACAGGTATTAAAAAAGGGCACTTATCGTTTGGTTGATTTTGAAGGGAATGCTTTGGCGGAGCCTAGAAATGGGCTCTACCTCAAGAAGTATTACTCATAGATAGATCACTGTGGGTAACTTTTTGTAACATATGTATAGTCTTTGTACTATTACTTTTTACATTTATTTTAAAAAGTGTTATGGACGTGTCATTGATGTTATCTTTCGTCAATATGGCAGATGTCAAATGAGTCCGAGGTGTTCGTTGGGTATGAGGACGGTGCTAGTCAACACACGCAGAGGCTTGCCTCTGCAGCTTGGGTAATCTTTACACCACAGGGTCAGTTGTTATCTTCCTGAGGTATATGCTTAGGTGACACCACAAATAATGTTGTCGAGTATAGTGCAGTTATTGAGTTTCTTCGTGATGCTTTGTCATTGGGTATCTCTCGTCTCCAGGTCTATCTAGATGCTCAACTGGTTGTGTCACAACTAAACAAAATATACGAGGTTCATGATCAAAATTTACACCGACGATTCCTTAGGGTACGTCTCTTAGAATGCAACTTTGATTATATTACATATTTTCATGTTCCTAGGAGATTAAACCAAATCACAAATACTCTAGCTAATCACATTTTAGATTGGCATCTTGCCCACATAAAAAAATATCATGGACATAAACATGTAAATACATCTTTGCACACATAATCCATAAGACACAAAAAGAAATAAAAACCATATATAAACATCATAAAATCCTCAGAGTAAATAGATGGATGCAAACGCCTCAAAAGTGGGAACAATAACGAGTCACCGGGCTTATGCCCTCAAAAAATATATACAACAAGGTGCTCGTGGCACATAAAAGTCTAAAGTCTGTTCAGGGCCTATGGGCCCTGTTATAATCATCTACTGCATGGGCTAAATGCCTAAACAAATGGACCCATGTCCGAGGTGCCCCCACAACATGAGTCTGCATGGACGGCGGCAGGTCCTCTATCTCTACCATCGGGACTGTGCGAGTGAGCGCAGTGAAGTTCCGCTCAATTCACCTCAGGACCCTCTTGGCCTCTTCTGCAGGGAGGTTCCCTGCTACTGTTGCTCCTCCAGCGGCAACAACTGTGGCTTCTGGTCGGGGGTGACGCCTATTTCATGCATAATCGATAGGTCGCACGGGTACCACATCTGCATGCAATAAACGTTCACCCATCAAATACTCTGGCATACAAAAATGATATATATCAAAAAGACATGAAAATTACATATGAAAACAAAAAAAAAATTATACAGGTGGAGACTTACCCATCTCTCCTCGCTCCTCACCAGGAGGCACTAGTATCTCTGGATCTCTGGAGAAGTCGATCCCCACATATGGGTAGTCCTCTATAGAAGGAATCTGTCGTGACAACCAAGCAAAAAAGTCATTGTTGAATGCCTCCACGGTCCTTCCACCACCCTGTCGCGGTAGTAACACTGCCCATCTGCATACTGCGGGGAAAGTGGCTAGATTTCCTCGTACTGTCAGCTGAGGAATGAAGCACGAAACTCTCTTGAAAAAGAACGAACACAGGATGGTCCCAAACCTGAAGTTCCTATGTGTCCACTGTCAGCAATCTGTCAATTACCTCTTCATACATTCCAAGAGTGTGGTACTCCAATAAAAAATTTGTGCATTCATGCACTAGATAGCACAGTTCATCTGTGCGCGTGAAGCCTGATGCACGACTGCTGAGCCGGTAATCCGCCCAATAAGAAATAGGATAGTCTGTAGTGAAAGGATGGTAATCTTGCTAATAGGTACCGAGGAACCTCTATGATCGGTCCCAGCCTCACAGCACTCATCTATCACCTCTGAGACCTTGCTCAGCCCCGCAGAAAAAGTCTAAAAGTTGACTCGTTCCCCTCTCCTTGAGAGGCCAGTCAGAAAGTAAATATCCTCAGTGGTGGGCACCAAGGATTGCCCCTCTAGCATGAATGCCTCTGCATTAGGGTGTTAGTAATCAACCAAGGCATTCAGTAGCCTTGGTTGCGCGTGCATGAACGAACATAAAAAGATTTTTATCAAACCGCACTGCATCAGCACGGCCACAACATTCGGATCTACAACCACTAACTCATTGGCAGCCTCGTGCTCCCTTTCCCTCCACTAAACATACATCCTGCCAACACAACAAGGTAAAGGAGGGTCAATACATGTTTTCATTTACTTTTTCATCAATATAGGGGGTACACGAGGCCTGTCGAGGCGAAAGTTGCGTTTACACACTTGCTGACTTTATGTTGCACGCGTGTACACATGGGTTGTCTCTGGACAGCCCACGTGTACCTAGGGCCGACCTTTTTGAGGTCGACGCCCACCCACAAAATCAACTAAATGCTAAAAAGGAAGTATTGAATAGCTAGATAAGGGATTTTGTACTTACTTGGTCCAAGCAGAAGTCTGTTTCATCCACTGTAGCTCCCAGAATCACGATCTTTGGCAAAGGGGGTCTTTTGGTTCCAGAGTCAATTTCCAAATCAGCAATGGTGATAATGAGTTGCCGGCTTCTATTTATAGACTTTTTGGCCTCTTTTTGTCACTTTTTTGGGCCCCCTTATGAGTTTCTTTATACCAAAAACCATTTAGAGTGATCCAGGAGTTATATGGGAGGGATTTGATCAGGTATTGGGACACTTGTTTTTGAGTTTCAAAAAATAAAAATAAAAAAATAGAAATATATTGACGGTCCATANTTTTTTTTTTTTTTTTTCAAAAATCAATTTGAGCATATGGGTTAGGCTATCACCCCAACTTTTACATCTCATTGCCTTTTTCTTATGATATAGGATCGATCCCATCCTGTTGTGACACGGAACCATCATATCTGTTATATAAGTGTCATGACTTGGTGGTAGAGCTTACCAAAACATGGATTCCCTAGGTAGGTCCTAGTTGCATTATGGTGTCCATGCCATTTCTAACAACACTGTAGGCTTGGGAGTCTGTATAGTCTTTCCTGAATACAAGTTTGAGCCTCATTTGCATGGGTCTTTTTCACTCTTTGTCTTACCCTCCGGACTCCCAAAACATAATGGGTCTCCTTTTAAGCCCTTTTCAGACCCTCTAAAAATGAACAAGTTGTCGAGCGATCTTGTGGCCTTTCACACTCGTTAAACTAAAATTTGAAGTCACGTCTGTCCGGTGGTAGTTTACCCCTTTTTCGGTCCGGACGGTCAACTGTACGAACAAAGGAATACTTTATTGAATTCTTTTTCTTTAGAAGAGTATCATTAGGTATAATTTTATTCCTTTTTCGGGCATGAGGGACTAAATTTACGAAAAAGAAACCCCCCACGGAGTCCATAGTTAAGCTCTTTTCAGACTCCCTAAAATTGAAAAGATCGTCGAGTGACCTTATTCTTTCACACAAGTTAAGATGGTCCAGAAGAACATTCCTGACGGAGTCCATAGTTAAGCTTTTTTCAGACTCCTTAAAAGTGAAAAAATAGCCGAG
>ML785080.1:0-35129 GCA_009831015.1 Picea engelmannii | reverse complement strand
GATGCATAGCATATGCTTACATACCTTCTGAATTAAGGAAGAAACTTGATGACATAAGTGAGAAATATATTTTCACTGGATATAGTGAAACATCTAAAGCTTACAGGCTTTACAATCCAATCACCAAGAAACTAATTCTCAGCAGAGATGTAAAATTTCTGGAAAATCAATTCTGGAATGATTTAGAAAATCAGCAAATGGACAGTCTAAATCCATTGTTTCCAAGTTCTGAAAACACAGAAAATTCATAACAACAAATACCTCAAACTACTCTTCCAATATTGCAAGTACAAAGACAACCTGAAAATTCTCAGGATAACTCAACTTCCAACAGAGAATCATTCTCTGAACCACAGAATCAGAGAACTTGAAGTTTGAGAGAAATCCATCAGCATTTGGATGACTTTGAACAACACAGTCTTTTTTCTTTAATGTCATGTCAACCTACATCCTTTAAGAAAGCAGCTAAGGAGCCACATTGGGTTCAATCCATGAACCAAGAAATTGAATCCATTGAGAAGAACAAGACATGGGATCTTGTTGATTTGACAACTCACAAGAAGAGTATTGGTGTCAAGTGGGTTTACAAAACTAAACTCAATGAAAAAGGGAAGATTGAAAAGCACAAGGCAAGACTTGTTTCCAAAGGATTCTCGCAACAACCAGGTACTGATTATGGTGAAACTTTTGCTGCAGTAGCAAGACTAGACACTATAAGGACTCTATTGGCCATAGAAGCACAACACAAATGGAAAGTATACCAGATGAATGTCAAGTTAGCATTCCTGAATGGTTTCTTAGAAGAAGAAGTTTATGTCGATCAGCCACTTGGATTTGAAATCCAAGAGCACCCAACCAAAGTATATCGGTTGAAGAAAGCCTTGTATGGCTTAAAGCAAGCTCTAAGATCTTGGTACAACAGAATTGACACTTATCTGATCAAAAGTGGTTTCAGCAGAAGCCAAAATGAGCCAACTCTTTACACCAAAACAGATCAGCATGGTAAAATTTTGATTGTATGTTTATATGTTGATGACATGATCTATACAAGAAATCTTGAGTTAACAGATTTTAAACATGCCATGCAATCTAAGTTTGAGATGACAGATCTTGGCATAATGAAATATTTTTTAGGGATTGAGGTTCATCAATCAGCCAAAGGCATTTTTGTCTGTCATCAAAAGTATGCAGCAGACATCATCAAAATATTTTGCATGGAAAGATGCAATCCAGCAGAAACCCCTATACTCCTAGGCACAAAATTGAGCAAGAATGATGAAGGTCCTACAGTGGACTCTACCTTGTACAAAATTTTAGTAGGCAGTTTGTTGTATCTTACAGCAACTAGGCCTGACATTATGTATGCATCCAACCTTGTTTCCAGATTCATGGAACCCCCCAAAGATTCGCACTAGAAAATGGAAAAATGAATTTTGAGATATGTAGCAGGAACTCTCAATTTCGGCTTATGGTACACTAAATCTGATAGTAATCAACTTTCTGGTTACACAGACAGTGATTTTGCAGGTAGCCTAGATGACAGGAAAAGCACATCTGGACATGTTTTTCAACTGGGCACGAACCTAGTCTCATGGGCATCAAAGAAGCAGCCAATTGTTTCAATATCTTCTATAGAGGCAGAGTATGTCGCTGCTACCTCAGCTTCTTGTCAAGCTGTGTGCCTGAGAAGAATATTGAAAGATATGTCACATACAGAAAAGGATCCAACTCCTATTTTCTGTAACAATACTTCAACAATTTCTTTATCCAAAAATCATGTGTTTCATAAGAAAAGCAAACACATTGACACTCATTTTCATTTCATACGCGAGCTAGTCAATAATGGTGATATTGCATTACAATTTTGTGGTTCTCGAGATCAACTTGCTAATATCTTTACAAAGCCACTAGGAAAATTGGCTTTTGATTTTCAGAGACAACACTTAGGCATAATCAATGCTGATGTTTGTAACTGTTGATTTTAAGAGGGAGTGTTAAATATAATGTAACCTCAATAGGCTGACTGTACACTGCCAGCTGTCCTGGCCAGGTGTACTTTCTATTCTTGATTTTCTTGAGCCTATTTAGCTTAGCTATTTCCCATTACGTTGTAATCTCTTCAGTTCTTCATATATTCTATTATATTGTTTTCTGTTCTATTCTTTCTCTCTACATTTCTTGCTTCACAATTTATCAATATTCATCATCCTCAAATACCTAAGTTACTTATTCGAGACTGAAGATCTGTATAAAATGAAAACCTTGAAGCGCACTCCAATAATTTTCGGGTGAGGATTAACCAACTCTTAAGTCATGGCTACCTAAGTTAGTTATTCGAGACTGAACATCTGTATAAAATGCAAACCTTAAAGAACACCAATAATTTGTGGGTGATGATCAACCAACTCTTAAGTCATGGCTAATGCATCTGCCAAACTATTCCACTCTATGAATCATATCTGATGTTGAAAGAAATTACCTGATAAATTAGGTCCCACACCATAATCCATGTCCATGTGCTTGAAAACCAATTCATATTCTCCTAAGAACACAACAGCTATTGCATTGCTTTGCAAAGCACGATCAAGGCCAACTATCAGAGCCTCTTATTCAAGACGTTGTTTGTGAATTCAAACTCTAGTCTACAAGTCAATGGGTAAAGCATGTCTTCAAGTGATATTAACACAACGTCGATTCCTCGTCCCATTATATTTCAAGATCCATCAAATAACATGCATCAGACTTGGGGACATTTCAAAAAAATTATTGAAACAACTCTTCATGGATAGTAATCAGATCTTTCTTAGATGATTGAAACAACTGTTTGCCCATTTCAAGACAATTAAGGATTCTTATTGGAGCAGTTGGTGCCTAGACATGAGTATTACCTAGGTGATGATTGGATTTCATTTATGACAAACCAAGGATGCTAGGATTAGTTTTATGGAGCCATAGTCAGAGCTAGTGGTCTACGTTCCTTTGGATTTTTCATAATGGCTCCTGGTAGAGAAAGGCTCTTCATCCCAGATAACCTTAAGAGAAAATCACATTGATATCTAAATTAAAAACCTCTATATTGAACTATGGATTTTATCTATTTGAGCTTCGTTCTCATTGAAATTCTCGCCAATTGACAATAGTAGTTTTCTAAACTCTGAGGATTGATGAATATCATTTATTAGGGACATAATCATTAAGATGTTGCTATAGAGTACTCAATTTATTGTATCTTAAGGTCTTGCTGCAGAGTACTCAATTTATCATATCTTCAGTGACATAGACAACCTTGGCCTGACCATAAACAAATTGTAGATTTAGGTCATGAGAGGGATCACTATCAAATACCCTTTGATTGGTGATGGGTAGGGGAGATAAGGCATACCTACATTAAAAGTTTTTCTATATGTATTGAATTTAGTTTTGAACTTGATAAACTCATTTATGTCTTGAATTTAGTTTTGAACTTGATGAACTCATTGGTCAAGTGATAAGGAGAGTGTAATACAAACACTTCATAGGTGAATAGGATGATGTGTTTCATCCCTTTAGGGAAAATGGCTTGAAAAACTTACTATAAGACCCTTGTATAGAGGGGCGTGGGACACCTCCATCACACTGTCATGGATGGGAAGTTCAAATGACCAAGATTCCTAAGCAAGAGGTAAGGGACACATCTTGGGGTTGTCAAGAGAACTTAGAGAGATTGGGCACTCTTGTGGATAGACATGATGCATAGTAGATGGAGTCTAGGAATCTAGTTGGACATGCCAAGTAGTTGGGTGGACTTGACTTGAGACTTGAAGAGTTAGTGTGCCAAGATTCATATGAACCCATTGAGTCAGAATTCTGATCTTGGGGGTTCTGATGAGTTGGTCAAAGTTCCTTTGGGCACAAGTTGTCATAGGTTGTGATCGTATATTTCACTTGTTCAGTTTGGTCCTTTGGCCATGCATTCCTTAAGCATGGACGGATTGGCCTTGAGAATAGTTGGGCTTGGACAGTTGGATGATTTGGGCATGAGATGAGACGGCTCACAAATAGGGTAACCTATGTGTGGATGACAAGGTCCACCATAGGATGAGGTGATGTTGGAGTGACTCATGTGGACTAGCACAAGCACTATGGATGATTTTTCTTAGGTTCACCCCAACTGACATGACTTTCCAAGTAAAAGGAAAGGAACATAAAAATCTTGGAGAGACCTTATTTAGCTAAGACATCCTTAATCGATCATCAAAGGACATCAACGATAAAGAAAGAAGTAGTGAAGCGATCTAATATTTTATTTTACTAGGGTTGGTATTGTAGGTCACCCATGTTGGCTAAGTGATCGAGATTGTGAACAAGGAATACATGAGATAGGCCTACGGATGTGACAAGGATTGACTTGTACAATTTTTGCGAAGCTGTCTAGGAGCATGAGGTAGCCCTAGGAATGCGAAAATGATTGACTTGTATGAGTTTTTTTTATCATATTTGGCATTCTTATACATATATGAATAAGGGTGTTAGGAGCTTCTCTTGAGTGCCACCGGTGTCCATATGTTGTGTACTTGTGCAAATGTGGATGTGACAATGGTTGACTTATACAAGTCTTGTATCATATGTAACATTCTTATACATGTATGAATAAGGGTGTTAGGAGCTTCTCTTGAGTGCCATCGGTCTCCATATGTTGTGTACTTTTGAAAATGCATATTTGAATGTTGATGTTCTTTTAATACTCATAATCTAGATTACTGTAATATTGGCTAAGTTTAGTATTGTTGCAAAAAGTTTGAGGTGAGGGTTGGAGGTGCTCCTAGTATACGTATTGGATAATTTTAGTTGAGTGGGACTTGGTGTATCTAACCATTGTATCTCAAATTGATGTTATGGGAAGAGCTTGAGCGAAGAGACATAGTCTGGATGTAGTAGGTGGGGTGTGGTCAAATTTTCACTAGTGAAGAAAAGGTAGTGTTGCATGACCATAGGTGTCGAAGAAACTTGGGCACAACAAGCAATCATAAAAAATTATTAGTAGACTGTCGGCCCATGATAGGTGGTATTAGAGTTCATTGATGATAGTTTTGTTTCTTCTCACCACGATTAGAGAAAATTTTGGTAAAATCAGGTGTTGCACTCTTGGGATGGTGGTCGAAGAGTCAACTTGGGCCAATTAGGGTTCCCTTCATAGATGTCATCTCCATGTGAAGAATCACCAAGAACCTCATGAGATTCGTGAAATATTTTTGGGTAAACTTGAAATGGTGTTGTAGACTCCTAATAAGTTGGGCACTTTGTGATCCGTAAATGGGAGGCTTATAGCCTATCCATATCACCAACATGGAATTATCTATAAAACAATTATAACCTTAGCTCTTTAGATGATGGGAAATAATCAACAAATCAAGACACAAGTCAAGTCGACCCAAATAAATATGGACTTGACTACCTAAAATTTGATTCAGAAAAAAAATGAGTCAAGTCAAATGGGAGGCAAGGAAAGTTGAGCTAGATAAAAGTTGGGTCGACCAAAAGAGACTCCAATCGAAATGTGGGAAGATTTGGTCGACTAGGAAGGATTTTTGGTTGAATAATCCTACAGAACTCGACCAAGAAACAACTTAGTCAAAAATGGGTCAACTTGAGGTTAAAATAAATAGTTAAAATGCAAATTTGGCGACCAATCATGAAGGAAAAGCATTTGAAAATCATATTTTGAGACCAACAACTTTGGGCAAAGTATGGAGGGTGAATTCGATAACCAACGACATGCAAAAATGTTTAGGGGATGAATTCCATGACCCACGACATAAAAAAAACATTCATGGGTTATTTTGACAACCAAGGGAAGCTAAAACGTATCAAAGTTGATTTTTAACATTCACCCTATAGGGAAACATATAGAAGTCAAATTGAGAATTCACGAACAACAAAAAAAGTATGGGGGTGAAATTGATTGTAGATGAATTGTCAAAACGTGTATATGGTTCATGGGTAGATATAAAACACACAGAAAACCCTAGGTTTTTAAATATACTCGATGTATGATTTATGAGAAAAAGGAAAACACCCCAACAAGTCAAGAGTATACCCAATGACTCATAAAACAAAATCGGAAACCACCAATGAAATAACAATGACTTGGGAAGGATGGTCATCGATTCCCAGCTCAAACTCAATGCACAACTATAGTAAAAGAGCTCTTAGGATGGCTTACGAACCCATAACGACCATATTCATATAAAATGAGCTCAAATCCAAACTGGTATGAAATTCCATTTGCTAAATGAAACAAAAAAAACCATTAATTACAATGCACACATTAACCATTCATAAACAAATATAAACCACAACAATCATCACACATAAAATCATAATTTATCTTGGAAACCCAAATGGGAAAACAAACATTCTTTTGGCTTCGTCGGGCTCTTTACTATTCAACAATGAGAAAATTGCAGGCTCTTTGGTACATGTTTATGATCCTCAGTTACATATGGGCAGCCTCTCTACATCATTCACAAACCAAATAACCCCTTTCTCAACATGTGGATACATGATATATAATGTTGAGTGAACTGGGAAGATAGTTGGAAGGTGAGGCATCCCCGATGCTTCATCTTCTCTTCAGTCCACTTCTCCTTATTTTTATTTTTATTTTGCCTTTTCTTCCATGTGGAAATTGTTTTATGAACATCTCATTATTTATTTTATAAATAAATATATTTTATAAATAAATATATTTCCCATATTTACATACATTAGATACAAAATTTCACATCAATCATGATGGTCTGGGGCCCTTCATTCTAACAAGTCGATCTCCTTCTCCATCCATAGCCTTAAAATTTTCATATGTTGATCATCCTAACTCCTGAGCCGATAGCTAATTGTTCTTTCCGAATCCAATTTGGATCACACCTCCCCACTGGGAAGATTTTGGTCCCCAAAATCTTTCATGGATAGATGGGGTAACTTGCTTGCAATATGGTTCCTCTCATACCACTTCAATTTCCTTTCATTTTATCCCTTGGGAGAAATCTTCCACATTTCTTTTTATCATATGAAATTTGTCCACTCTTTGCACTGCAGAACTGTGTCTTCCTTCAACTCCTCAACTCCATGAGGTGCAAGGTATTCAACAGTCAGAAGAACATGATGTTGTTCCTACTCATCCAGCATGGAGGGTTTGAACAACTTCAAATTTTTCACATTCACGACTGATTTGATCCGCATGTATGGTGGAGGTTTCAGTCTGAAGGCATTCTCATTCACTTGTTCAATGATCTCAAATGGTCCACATACACGGGTATTTAGTTTCATTGATTCTCGTTACATTCATTCATTACAGAGATAGAGCCACACCTTGTATCCAACCTGGAACTTATGATCTTCCCTATGTTGATCATTTATGGATTTGTACAAATGTTGGATCTTCTTAAGCTTCTCCTAAACCCTTAGATGTATATTCCTGATCTTTTCCATGAATGTGCTTTCCTTATTTTCTTCTCCTTTTATTTTTTCTTCTTCCTTCTGCTTCCCATAAACAATGTCAAATGGTGAACAAGGCAAATAACCAAAACATGTCTCAAAATGAGACTTACTGGTGGAAGAATGAATTTCTCTATTGTATGAGTTTTGAATGTAGACTAGGTGCTCATCCCAAGTCTTTGGATATATGTTGTTGTAACCTCTCAACAATTCCACCAACGTCCTATTTATTACCTCGTTTTTCCCATCAACTGGGTACTTCAACTTGGAAGGGAGTGGTGTACTTCAAATTGGTATTCATTCTTTCCCAAAGCATTGTTCAAAATATTCCCAAGGACCTTCTATCCCTATCAGATATGATGGAAGTTGGAAATATGAAATGTATCTAGACATTGCTGAAAAATAGTTCAACTTCTTTCCGTCCAGAGATTGTATTCTTATAGGGAATGAGCACACACATTTTGCTGAAACGGTCCACCAAAATGAATAAGTAATCATGACCTCTACAATTCATAGGTAAACCTCCAAAAAAATACATGGTGATTCTCTTCCAAGGCCTGTTTGGCACTGGAAATGGTATGTACAAGCCAATTTTTCGGTTGCTTGGCTTACTTGTGCTACAAAGAACACAACCTCTAAAAAAAATTTCCACCTACTCTTGCATATTTGGCCAATACAAATGCCACTGCAAATTATCCACTATCTTTGTCATGCAAACATATCCAACAACCCTAGAAGTGTGTTCTTCTCTCATCAACTGAATGCTTCTAGACCGGGTTATGCACAGTTTCTCTAGTTTGTGCAACAAACCATATTAGAGGTGGTATTCATTTCCTTCCATGATAGAAACCACCCTCTTCTTTAGCTTCTTGTAGAATCCTTTGAAATCTTCAGATCCCTCATCATATTCACTCAGAATTTCATGAGTGAAAGGCTCAAGATGCATTATCATTCCAATTACTGCTATCTTCTTGAGCGGTGGTCGAGAGAACATGTCTGCTAGTCTATTTGTGACTCCTTTCTTGTAGTTAATCAATAAATGAAAATGTTGCAAGAAACCTAACCCATTTTAATTTGTCACGTGTTGCATCGTTCTCGAACTTTGTAGATACTGAAAGGGATCATTATCTGTGTGTATGATAGTATCTTTACCCAAGAGGTAATCCTTCCACTTCTTCATTTCTTGTACAATTGTAAAGAGTTCCTTATCATAAGTGGGATAGTTAATAAATTCTCCATGAAATAAATAAGAATGATAGCATGCAATCATGCCTCCTTGCATGGATACTTATCCCTATGCATATCCATTAGCATTAGTCTCTAGCTCAAAAGGTTGTTGGAAATTCGCCATGGATAATACTGGAGCATCACTGATTTTCTTCTTCAAGTCTTCAAATACTCTTTTTTTTTTCTTAACCTAATGAAATCTCTTTCCTTTGGTGGTCATGACATGGAATGGTTCTCCTACTGTACAAAATTTTACAATTAATTTCCTTAAATACTAAGTTTCTCCCATGAAACTTCTGACCTCTATCACATTGGTGGGAGTAGGCCATTGGGTGATGACTGCAATATTCTTTGGATATAACCTCAACTTTCTTCCTCCAATCATGTCTCCAATATATATCAAGGAATTCTTTCAAATCTCACATTTATGCAATATGGAAATAAACTTGGTCTTTCTCAAGATATCCAATACCCGTGTCGCATGTGAGAGGTTCTCTTTCCAATTATTGTTAGAGATTATTATGTCATCTAGATATAATATTACAAAACAATCAATGAAGTGAAGTATCACATCATTCACGAGTCTCATAGATGTTGCAGGTGAAATTCATAATCCAAAAGGCATTACTATCCACTCATACAAAATTTGTCCTCTTTTGAATGTTGTCTTCCACATGTCTTGTTCTTTGATCCTCACTTGGTGGTAACCTGACTTGAGGTCCAACTTATGGATGTGTATCTTCTTGAGTCTCAAGCCCAATATTCTCAACCAATTTTTCATAGATCTAGTTGGATTGTGAACCTAGATCGAACAACTAATTCACCTTTCTTTCCTTCATGTGAATTTTAATGCAAAAAAGTTCAATCATCGGCTTCTCCCTATAACTACAACTAACTAATTCTACATGTTTATGAATATCGGTGAAATTAATCTTCCATTATGGGTATGATGTTCTCTCCACCCATTCCTTAGCATCTGCTGATATCAATGTTTTCTTCTTCTTTTTCTGAAAAAAATTTGGGGCGCTTCTCAAGATGAAATTTCCAACAATTCTTCTCAGTGTGTCCCTTTTGATCACATCATTTACATTGTTGGATGGAAAGTGTTTCTTCTTGTGTTGCTTCCAAAATATTCTTCTCATTCCACTTCTTATTGTTTTTATTCTTTCTCTATTTCTCTTGTGGTTCTACTTACTTGTGAGGATTTGTTTGTTGCTTCCGCTTGTCTCTCTCAAGGAATTGTTCTTGAATACGAGCCTCATCAATTGTCTTTGGTATAAATAACATCATTTTCCTACGAATATGAGGAAACAATGACCCCAAATACTTGAATAACATGTGTGGAATTTTGAGACAGACTTCCATATGATTTTATCTCTTCTTGAACTCTGTTGTGAACTCCTACACTGATTGTCCTTTTCTCTATCTGAAGCATTTCCATACTATTTGTTGGTGTTACTCATAACCTTTATGAAAAAATCAATATTTGATCTTATTATTGAACACTTCCCAATCACTCACTGGTGAGTCATTTCATATTCCTCTTCTTAGTGCATCACTCTTCCACCATGTCAAAGCATGACCTTCAAGCTTCAACCAAGAAAAAACAATATTTGGTTTTATAGTTACCCCATACACGCTGAAGTATACTTCCATATGTTGTATCCATTGGTTCAACCTGATACCATCAACTTCCCCAACATAAGGCTTGATGTCCACCTTAGCCTCTACATGAAAATGTACACATATCTTCTTGTAGCTACATTCTCCCATATCTACCTGAATATTATGCTCTATCTCTAACTTATTTTATTCCTTCTTTTGGTGTTCATTACAATTATTTGTCGATGGATTTTATGTGTTCTTTTTGTCAATATTTGTGACACCATTGATGTCAATGTGGCCAAACGTTACTCAAATTGATTCAACATAACTTTGGGATCCTTTTCCTCTTCATAATTTTCCTCTGAGATTATTGATTCTCTAGCTCGTTCTAGCCTCGAAAACAACTCGTGTCCACTTCGTTTGTAATCACTATAGGTACTTACCATACAAGAATTCATAAATGAATTCAAACTTATTCTCTGATCATACCATCTGATTCATAAACTGGAGGCTTATAGAATATCTGTATCACCAACATGGAATTCTCTATAAAACAACTATAACCTTATCTCTTTGGATAATGGGAAATACTCAACCAATCAAGACACAAGTCAATCCAGGAAAAATAAATATGGAGTTAGTTAACCGAAAGTTGAGTTCGAAAAAAAAATTAGTCAAGTTGATTCAAAGACAAGGAAAGTCCACTAAGTCAAGCTAGACAAAATTTAGGTTGACCAAAATAAATAGACCAACCAAAACAAAATCCATTCAAAAGGTGGCTGGATTGGGTCAACTAGCAATGATTTTTAGTCTAATGAGGAAATTAATTCAACCAATAAAGAGCCTTATATGAAATGGGTCGACTTGAGGTTAAAATAAATAGTTAAAATGTGAATTCGACAACCAACCATGAAGGCAAATCATTTGAAAATTGGATTTGGCAACCAGTGATTGTGGGTAAAGTATTCATAGAGGATTTGATAATCGAAAACATGTAAAAACATTTAGAGGATGAATTCCATGACCCATGGAATACAAAAAACACTAAGGTGTGATTTTGATAACCCAAAGCAGCGAAAACATGTGGAAGTCGATTTTTAACATTCATGAACTAGGAAAAGCATATAGAAGTTGACTTGATCATTTAAGGACAATGATTAATGTATGGGGAGAGAAATTGATTGATGGATAATTGTCAAAACATGTATATGGTCTGTGGGAAGCTAGAAAATACCCAGACACCCCCAAACACCCCCAATTTTTTGAATATACTCTGTGTATGATTTATGGGAAAAAGGAAAACTCCCTTGCAAGTCCAGGATATACCCAATGACTCAAAAAACGAAATTAGAAACCCCCAATGAAATAAAAATGGATCGAGAAGGATGGTCATCGATTCCCAACTTAAAATCAATGCATGACTATGGTTAAAGAGTTTTTAAGTTGTCTTACAAAACCATAATGACCATATTCATATAAAACGAGCTCAAGTATAAAATGGTATGAAATTCCATTTTCTAAATAAAATGTAGAAAACCATTAAGTTATAGTGAAAACATTAACCATTCATTACAAAATACAAACCAAAACTGTCATCAAACATAAAATCTTAATTTACCCTGGAAACACAAATAGGAAAACCAAAATTCTTTTGGCTTTGGTCAGGCTCTTTCTTATTCAGTAGTGCACGAGTTATAGTCTCTCTGGTACATGTCTATGCTCGTCAGTGACATCTGAGAAATCTCTCTACATCATTCACATCCAAAGAAACCCTTTGCCAATGTGGGGATACATCATATATAATTTTGATTCGACTGGGAGGATACCTAGAAGGTTAGGCATCCCCAACACTTTAGCTTCTGTCCAGTCCACTTCTCCTCCTTCTTCTTCTTTTTTTTCTTTTCTCCCATGTGGAAAAGGTTTTATGAACGTGCCATTTTTTTTTATACAACAATATATTTCCTAACTTTACATACATTAGATACAAAATTGAACATCAATCATGATGGCATGGGGCCCTTCATTCCAACAAGTTGATCTCCTTCTCCATCCATAGCCTTAAATGTTTCTTGTGTTTATCGTCCTAGAGGGTGTGTTGATAGCCAATTGTTCTTGTCAGATCTGATTTGGATCACTTTGACAAGGGATTGGCTTGAGGAATTTACAAGGCATGTAGGATGGTTTCTTTAGTACAGTAGGTGGCCAAGACATGGGTGGATAGTATGGGGCCAATTGGATCAAGAACTTCATGAGATTTCCACGTAAATGCATTGGGTTCTTTGTGTGATTGTTTTATTACCATGATCTCTTTGTTTTTTTTTGTAAATTTTATTTTTTATTATTGTGTTACAACACAAGTGGTATTAGAAACTAAGGAGAGGAGAGTCTAATCGATGGGAATCTGTGCAAAGAGAAGGAAGTAGTCTAATTTTTGTTCATTCACACAAAGAAAAGAGCTCGTTTGTAGTGATATTTTGTGTAGAGGAGGAATTATTAGGGTTGATTCACACACAAATGATGCAAGAGAATTGTCAACATCAAGCGATCCAACGCGGGAGCGAAGGACAACTGGACAAGCGCCAACACAAATTTTGAAAAAACCTTGAAGTTGTTGCACAATCTTAAATGAAGTCATTTAAGGAGAGCCACACTTGTAAATGTAAATGGACCTTGAGAGATTTTCTCTTGTCCTTAGTAGGTAGAAGGCATTTAAAGTAGTTAATGTAGGTAGATAGAATTCAATTCTAGATTAGACTGTTTGAGAGCGCAAGAGGGAAACAAGATATAGACACCCTCATTGTGTATTGTAACAATAATCAGAGGAAGAAGAGCATAGGAGAAGCATAGAGCTGTGTAAGAACACCCATGTACAAATATTTGGATTAATAGAAAGAGATTGATTCAAATTCATGGTTTTGTGTTATTCTCTGTATATGCATCTTTGAATGATATGCTCATGAATGTTTGCTTCTTGTTATACATTTTCTTTATATGTTGTGTATATGATTTCATGTTTAAGTTTGAAGTCTGAAAGGGAACTAGGAATGATTTTCAATTGTTTCTCTATCTGGGCAAGAGTTCCTGCAAGGAGTGCAGTTGGAGTGTCCGCAAGGAGTGCGTTGACAAAGGGTTCAGATAGGTAGCTTTTGTCCTCATTTATTCAGAAGTGCATATAGGAACAGGAGCCGTGAAAGGAGTGTGAAAGACAAGCTAAGCCTCAGAGTTGCGAATCTGAGTAGATTGTTTGGAGACTGCTGTTGCAGGTGTGCGTAGGGTCAAAGGAAATTCAACACTGGGAAATGTCTGAAGGTTGTCGCAAGAAGTACGTGCAGTAGTCTTCGATAAGACTCAGAGTTATAAGAAAGGCTCAAGAAGGGTAAGGCCTTCAAAATTGTTGAAGAACAATGCAAGGGAAGTCGCGACTGGAAGAATTAGGAAGGCGTCATAGGTTTGCATGCAGGTGGACAACTTCCGCGAAGGAACACTTGGTCGTTCGCAGGAATCATTAGGGAAGGAACGGACGGACGAAATTCTCTGAGGGGATTTCTTGAAATTTCCTGAGTCGTTAGATCTCATAGAGGTGTAGGGGAGATAGGGAGATGTATTCCCTAGAGGTTCAAAGCTCAGGAGGGGCAGGACCGTAGATCCGAGCCACAAGGGTTGTTGGATTTACACGTGGAGTCGTGTATCGGGGTTTCGTGGGGTGAAGTCCCGTGAATATAGCAACAGGAATCATGATATCATGAAACGTGATATCTCGACGGCAAAAGGATCGTGTGGGGCCATAGAGGAGAGGACGAGTGGATAGGTGGCACACCATTTCAGATTTTCATGGCGAGAAGTCCCAAAACAATCGGATCAGGATTCACGATATTGTGAACTCTGAAATGTCGATGGAGTGAAGGCGTTGAAAAGTCAAACTTGCGCGTGTGTCAGAGTTTCGGCATATCAGGATTTGGGGGTTGGTAAAACAATTTACTGGACATCGTGAGGGCCGAAATTGTGATAAGAGAAATTTCGACAGGAGGAAGAAAGGGTCAGCGTTGACTGTATCAGCATTTAGGGATTCGAGTTTCCAACGCTCGACCACTGACCTCGCGAAGTCTGATCTCTCGATTGTAAATAGGGGGATCCCACAAGGATTTATGTGGGTGTAGATTTCCCGATAGGGAAATAGAAGAACCATTTGGATTTCTTTAGGCCGTGGTGAAGGAAAGACCCTGTGTGCACGTCGATCTTCCAACCCGCAAGTTGTGGAGGGAGGGCATCGCCATCAGTCTAGTGTCAGAGAACAAAAAGATTATTTTCTTTCTGTAGAAGAGAAGAGAATTCGCCATGCCGCCAAGGAGAAGGGAAAGACAAATGCTCGATCCACCAAAAGATAGGGAAATGTCGAGAAGAAGAGGCAGGCAGATGACAAATCCAGTTATGGAGAAAGAGATGCGTGACCTGCGAGCTAGAATCGAAGACATGGAGACAGTGCAAAGATGCACAGTCAGTGCTGGGGAACTGAGTGATTCCGAAAGTGAAGTTGAGGATGAATGAGAAGAAGAAGTTACAGCCAAAGATGCATCAAATGAACGTTTGATAAAATCTATTGCCAGGATGGGTGCAAGAGAAAAGATGGACATTCCAGTTTATGAGGGGAACTTGGATGCAGAGGAGCTTCTAGACTGGATTAGAGCTCTAGAAACATACTCTGACTATGAAGATGTCGAAGAAGACAAGAAAGTCAAGCATGTTGTCACAAGATTAAAGGGACATGCAACATTGTGGTGGGATGAACTACAAGCTGACAGACGTTGCAAGGGCAAGCAAAAGATCAAAAGCTGAGATAGAATGATCGTGAAGATGAAGGAAAAATTCATCCCCAGAGATTACCAAATTACTCTGTTCAGGAGGATGCAGAACCTGAGACAGGAGTTGATGACAGTGAAAGAATACACTGAGGAATTCTACAAGATGAACATTAGGGAAGGTCATCGGGAGAGCGATGATGAAAAAGTTGCCAGATACATGAATGGCCTGAGATATGGTATCTAGGATGAGATGAGAATGGTAACCATCCGAATGGTGGAAGATGCTTATCATATGGCTCTGAAAGTGGAAGAGAAGCTGAGATGAAAGCAGAGTCAGAGAGGCCAAGGCAGAATTCATCCCAGAGGCAAATCAGTTGCCCAGGATAAATATTAGAAGCCCAAGGAGGACTGGAAGAAACCTTAGATTCAAACTGAGAGAGGTGGAACCTCACAGCAAGGGCCATATGTTGAACAGAGAGGGAAACATACTGAGCAGAGAGGAGATTATGCTGATAACAACACTTTTCCTCGTACTAGAGGTAGAGGAAGAGGAAGAGGTGGAGTAATCACATGCTTCACATGTGGAAAGAATGGGCACAAGTCTTACGAGTGTCTAGATAAAAAAAGGAGATTGGAGAAGCTCACATCGTCGAAGCACAGAGGCAAGATGTTGAGGCAGAAGACGCTGAAGGCGAAAGATTGTTGATGATGCGAAAAGTTCTTTTGACACCTGAGAAAGAGGTAGAAAGTTCAGTCCAAAGAACCAGAATTTTCAGGGTTGCTTGCAATACCAAGGGCAAGGTATGCAAGGTCATTGCAGACAATGGTAGCACAAATAATGTTGTATCTACGATGATGGTAGAGAAGTTGGAGCTGGAGACAACTAATCATCCAAGCCCATACAGAGTTTCGTGGCTACAGAAAGGACATCAGGTAACTGTCACTAAACAATGTTTAGTTGAATTTAAGAGAGGAGGATATAATGATAAGATATTATGTGATGTTATTCCCATGTATGTTTTTCATCTATTGCTGGGTAAACCATGGAAATATGACAGGAATGTGATTCATGATGGGAGAATGAACACATACACCCTGGAGAAGAATGGGAGGACACACATATTGCTTCCAATTAAGGATAAGGAGGTGAAGCCTGAAGTAAGCAACACAGTACTTCTCATGAGTGGGAAGGAACTTCTTACAGAGGTTAAGAAGAAGGAGGATCCATAGTTCATTGTGGTCAGGAAATTGAAGATTGTTCTGACTAGCACAAGAGTGGATGATTTACCAGAATAAGTTCAGGAACTATTGGAAGAGTTCGCTGACATAGTAGTGGATAAATTACCTCGTTCATTGCCACCAATCAGAAGTGTGAGTCATCATATCGATCTCATACCAGGAGCCAATTTTCCAAACAAAGCCATGTACAGGTTGACGCTGCAAGAGAATGAAGAAGTTAAGAGGCAAGTCCAGGATTTATTGGATAAAGGGTTGGTCAGAGAGAGCTTGAGTCCATGTGTTGTTCCAATAGTACTCAGTCCGAACAAAGACGGAGGCTAGAGGATGTGTACTGAATCGAGGGCGATCAACAAGATAACCATCAAGTACAGATTTCCATTGCCAAGGATGGATGATCTGATGGATTGCTTGAGTGGAGCAAAGTATTTTTCAAAGATTGATTTGAAAAGCGGTTATCATCAAATCCGCATGAGAGAAGGTGATGAATGGAAGACAGCATTCAAAACCAACGAGGGGTTGTATGAATGGCTTGTTATGCCATGTGGCTTAACAAATGCACCAAGTACCTTCATGAGGTTGATGAACGAAGTCCTGAGGGAGTTCATCGGGAAATTTTTCATTGTGTATTTAGATGACATACTGGTTTACAGTAAAACAATGGCAGAGCATATGAAGCATTTGGCTACAGTGATGCAGAAACTACAGCAGGAGAAGTTGTTGATAAACATGAAGAAGTCCTCATTCATGAAGATAGAGCTCATTTACTTGGGATTTTTTATTTCTGCAAATGAGTTGAGGATGGATCCAGATAAGGTGGAGGTAATCAAGAATTGGCCATCACCGAAGAATGTTTTTGAGGTGAGAAGTTTTCACGGATTGGCTAATTTCTATCAAAAATTCATCAGGAATTTCAGTGTAATTAGCGCAGTGATGATGGATATAGTGAAGAAAAGACACAAATATTTTCACTAGCCTGAAGAGGCTGAGAAGATTTTTAACCTATTGAAGAGGAAGATTACAAAACAACCAGTTTTGGTGTTGTCGGATTTCCGAAAAACATTTCAGGTGAAATGCGATGCAAGAGGATTTGTGATCGGGGTAGTATTGAGTCAGGAAGATAGGCTGATAGCGTATTTCAGTGAGAAGATGAATGAGGAGAAAGTGAAGTACTCCACTTATGACAAGGTGTTTTATGCTATCATACAGGCATTGAAGAAATGGAGGCATTACTTGATCCCGAAAGAGTTTGTGTTGTACAGTGACAATCATGCACTGCAGTTTGTGACTCAACAGGAGAAGTTGAATCAGAGACATGCCAAATGGGTTGAGTATATGAAGAATTTCACTTTTGTGATTAAACATATTTCTGGTACTGCTAAAAAAGTTGTTGATTCTTTGAGCAGGAAGTGTTTGTTGTTGCAGTAGTTCAAAGTCAAAACGTTAGGTTTTGATGATCTCAGGGACATGTACGCTGATGACCAAGATTTTAAGGAGGTGTATGAAGCAGCTGAGAATCCAATTCTCAGGGATAGGAGCCAATGGATAGACTACATGATCCAGGAAGGATTGTTGTTAAGGGGAAATCAAATGTGTATTCCGAAATGCTCCATGAGGGAGAACTTGCTAAAGGAGAAACACAGTGGAGGATTGGCAGGACACTTTGGTCATGACAAGACATTCGCCAAGCTAAACGAGTCATATTTTTGGATGGGAATGCAAGAAGATGTCAAGAGATTCATGAACAGATGCATAATTTTCTAGCATTCGAAGGGAAGGAAATAGAATGCAGGTTTTTATCAACCATTGCCCATACCAGAGAGGCCGTGGGATGCAATTAGCATGGATTTTGTATTGGGGTTGCCAGGAACACAAAGAGGTGTTGATTCGATATTTGTGGTGGTGGATAGATTTTCCAAGATGGAACACTTCATTCCATGTCAAAAGACTAGTGACGCAACTCATATTGCGAATCTGTTTTTCAAAGAGGTCATTCAACTTCATGGATTGCCAAGGAGTATAGTTTCGGATTGAGACACTAAATTCATAGGGCATTTTTGGAGGACCTTATGGAAGAAGCTGGGAACTAACTTATCGTTTAGTTCAACGTATCATCCTTAAATGGATGGGCAGACAGAAGTAGTCAACTAAAGTTTGGGAGACTTGCTGAGAAGCTTGGTGATAGAACACCACAGCCAGTGGGACAACATATTACCATAGGAAGAGTTTTATTATAATGACTCAGTTAATAGGAGCATAGGGTAGAGTCCATTTCAGATTGTCTATGGCATGTATCCAAGGGGAATTTCTGAACTGAGGGATTCAGAATAGACTACGACTAGGAGCGCTAGTGCAGAAGAATTCACAGAGGCGGTGAAGGAACTTCACAACCAAGTGAAGGAGTGACTGCTGAATTCAAGCCAGGAGTATAAGCACAGAGTAGATTGGCATATAAGACAACTTTAGTTTGAAGTTGGTGACTTAATTCTAGCACATTTGAGGAAAGAAAGGTTCCCGAGAGGAACATATAATAAATTGAAGATGAAGAAAATCAGGCCATGTAGGGTCTTGAAGAAATTTGGGGTGAATGCTTATGAGAATGAATTACTCGATGGGATCAGAATTTCTCTGATATTCAATATATCTGATTTGTACCCATATAGAACTGAGGAAACAGGGACTGAAGATGAGCAACCATTGATACAGTGGTGAAAACAGATGCCAGTTACAGATAAGCCGCAGATGGAGTGCATACTGGACAAAAGAGTAAGCAAGAAGACCAGGAGGAAATAATACTTTGAGTATCTGGTCAAATGGAAGAACCATCCAGTTGAATATCCTAGCTGGGAGAATGAAGCAGAGATACAGAAGCATGGATAGACCATGCATGAGCTCATTGACAGGAGCCCATGAAAAGTTTCAAGTGAGGGAGTATGATGCAGGAGCATTGTCAACATCAAGCAAGCCAGCGCGGGAGCGAAGGACAGCTGGACAAGCGCTAGCACAAATTTTGAAAACACCTTGAAGTATTTGTGCAATCTTAAGTGAATTCATTTAAGGAGAGGCGCACTTGTAAATGTAAACGGACCTTGAGCGATTTTCTCTCGTCCTTAGTAGGTAGAAGGCATTTAAAGTAGTTAATGCAGGTAGATAGAATTTAATTCTAGATTAGACTGTTTGAGAGCGCAAGAGGGAAATGGGATATAGACACCCTCATTGTGTATTGTAACAATAATCAAAGGAAAAAGATCATAGGAGAAGCAGAGAGCTGTGTAAGAACACCCATGTACAGATATTTGGATTAATAGAAAGAGATTGATTCAAATTCATGGTTTTGTGTTATTCTCTGTATATGCATCTTTGAATGATATGCTCATGAATGTTTGCTTCATGTTATACATTTTATTTATATGTTGTGTATATGATTTCATGTTTAAGTTTGAAGTCTAAAAGGGAACTAGGAATGAGTTTCAATTGTTTCTCTATCTGAGAAAGAGTTCCTGCAAGGAGTGCAGTTGGAGTGTCCACAAGGAGTGCATTGACAAAGGGTTCAGATAGGTAGCTTTTGTCCTCATTTATTCAGAAGTGCATACAGGCACAGCAGCCATGCAAGGAGTGCACAAGCCAAGCTAAGCCTCAGAGTTGCAAATCTGAGTAGAGTGTTTGGAGACTGTTGTTGCAGGTGTGCGTAGGGTCAAAGGAAATTCAGCACTGGGAAGTGTCTGAAGGTTGCCGCAAGAAGTGCATGCAGGAGTCTTCGATAAGACTTAGAGTTATAATAAAGGATCAGGAAGGATAAGGCCTTCGAAATTGTTGGAGAAGAACGCAAGGGAAGTCGCGACTGGAAGAATTAGGAAGGCATCGCAAGTTTGCGTGAAGGTGGACGAGTTCCGCAGAGGAACACTTGGTCGTTCACAGAAATCATTAGGGAAGGAACGAACGGACAAAATTCTTTGAGGAGATTTCACGAAATTCTGTGAGTCGTTAGATCTCATAGAGGTGCAGGGTAGATACAATGACATATTTCCTAGAGTTTCAAATCTCAGGAGGGGCAGGACCGTAGATCCGAGCCACAAGGGCCGTTGGATTTACACGTGGAATCGTGTATTGGGGTTTCGTGGGTTGAAGTCTGGTGAATATAGAAGCAGGAATCGCGATATCACAAAACGCGATATCCTGGTGGAAAAAGGATCGTGTGGGGCCACAGAGGAGTCAACGAGTGGACAGGTGGCACACCATTTCAGAGTTTCGTGGCGAGAAGTCCTGAAACAATCACATCAGGATTTGCGATGTTGTGAACTCCGAAATGCCGATGGAGTGAAGGCGTTGAAAATTCAAACTCGCGCATGTGTCAGAGTTTCGACATATCGGGATTTGGGGTTCGGTAAAACAATTTACTCGACATCTCGAGGGCCGAAATCACAATAAGAGAAATCTCGACAGGAGGAAAGGGTCAGTGTTGACTGTATCGACATTTGGGGATTCGAGTGTCCAACGCTCAACCACTGACCTCGCGAAGTCACAAAGTCTGATATCCCAATTATAAAGAGGGGGATCCCATGAGGATTGTTGTGGGTGCATATTTCCTGATAGGGAAATAGAAGAACCGTTTGGAGTTCTTCGGGCTATGGTGAAGGAAAGATCTTGTGTGCACGTCGATCTTCCAACCCGCGGGTTGTAGAGGGAGGGCATCGCCATCAACAAAGAAGAGCAAAAAAGAACGTCCAGACACAAATTGGAGTTGAAGTCACATTTTTTGGATGCAAACCCTTAGCGTAGAGCAGTAAGAACATGTTTTGGTTAGAAAGGCTTGTTGACTAACAACAATATTGTCCATGTGCATTTTTGGAGTAACGGGAGGAAAAATAAAGGAATTTGTGGGACGAAAAGTAGAAGAGGTCGATTTGTGCGAAGGTATTTCACTGGTGGAGGCATCAAATTAGTTTCTTTAGTATAAGGGTTGATTGTGACAAACTCTTGACTAATTTTGTTGGTAAAAGGTCGACTTAAAACCCTTGGAGGCCATAAAGATTGTATGAAAATCCAATTTTGAAATGCTACATGGTGAAGGTACATACTTCGAATATTTTTTTAATTTAATAAAAAATTGACGTATTTGTTTTTTGGATTGTAAAGAAATATATCTTGAAAGAGTTATATATTTATTTGAAAAAAAAGTTGAAGTTTAAGAGGGTGGCATAAAAAAAAAATTGAGGGGGATAATATATATTTTTAAAAACTTTAAGAGAGCAGGGTTGGTATCCATATATTTTTAGCCAAGATTTCTGCAATGGTTTAATAGTCAAATAATGTAATTGACTTGTGTTGAAAGGTTAGGTGTTTGATCCAATGGAAAAAGTTTGGAATGCTATATTTGAGGTGGAAAAATTTAACAGAAAAAATAATTTTGAGTTGTGAAAGTGCAAGATGCTAGATCTTTTGGTTTAACAAGGTATACATAATGCATTGGTAGGAAATACAAAGAGACCAACATATATGACATGTGAGGAATGGGAATATATAGATGCAAGTTCACTTACTACATAAATATTTGACTAATTGAATCTCTTTGAAGAGGCAACTGTACAATCTAGGCATGAAAGAAGGAACACAAATTTTTGATCATTTAAATGTTTTCAATACTCTACTTACTCAATTAACCAGTATGGATGTAAAATATGATGATGAGGACAAAGAACTCACACAATTGTGTGCATTTCCTTAATATATGGATCACTTAGTCACATATATTAGGTTTATCACAAAATACAATGTTTAATATGGTATTGTTGTGGTAGCTATGTTGTGTGAGGAGGTGCAGAGAAAATCTAGTTTAGAAACCTCAACACTGGAAGAAATGATGGCTAGAGGTCGGTCCATAGAAAGAGGGGAGGATTTAAGTGGAACATCCTGGGATAATTCAAAGGGAATGAAGGGTATGGGAAGATGCTAGTACTGTAACAAATCAAGGAATCTTAATAAGGATTGATGGAAAAGGAAAGACTCTAAGGATGACTCCAAAAAGGAAGAAAATATGGTTGAACCAAGTTCAAGTATGGTTGACAAAGTTTTATTTGTATGTACTATCTCAAAGTATCAAGAATAATTGTTGTTATATTTTGGTTCTTCCCATCACATGTGTTCACATAGAAGTTGTTTTTCATCTTACCAACTTATAGATGACGATGTTGTTTTTATGAGAAATGATATTTCTTGTCAAATTGTTCAGATTGGGAGCATTAAGATTAGGATGTTCAATGGTATTTTAATAAAATTCATAGATGTTAGAAATGTACTAGAGTTTCTTTGGGAGTTTTGAGTTCTAGTGGGTATAAATATACAAGTCAAGTTGGAGCATTGAAAGTGTAAAAGGCAAGTTTGGTGGTAATGAAAGAAACGAAGATTGGGAATCTTTACAAGCTATAAGGGAGTACTGAAATAAGTCAAGTAGAAATGGTATATAAGGAATAAAGTGCATATACTTTTTTATGGCATAAAAAATTGGGCCATATGAGAAATAAAGGGGTGCAGGTACTCGTAAATAGTAAGTTACTTCTAGACTTACAATCTTTGAATTTCTACAAGTTTTATATCTTCGTTGATTTTGGAAATGGAGTTAAGGGGTGTAGATTGTGGGATCCTGTCACCAAAAAAATCATAATTACCAAAGATATGTACATAGAACAATTAGAATTTGTTCAAGATCGCAAAGAGAGATTTTTTTGAAAACTCAAGAGTCATTGTATTCCATAAAGGTACACATGCAATGGTACAAGATGTTTGATTCTTTCATTGTGAGCCAAAATTTCTTAAGTGAATATAACCATTTTTCTTACTTTAAAAGTTTGAAAAATGGTACATTTATTATCTTGGTGTTATATGTTGATGATTTGTTGTTGCAAGAAAAAGCATGGTTGAGATTAGTATGTTAAATGGCTAGTTGACAAGGATGTTCCAGATGAAGAATATAGGAGAAACAAAACAAATATTGGGAATAGAATTACAAAGAGATGGGAATAATGTTAATTTGTAATTATCACAATAAAATCCTATGGAGAATACACTGATGAGGTTCAATATGAACATTGTGAAAGAAGTAAATGTCACTTTAGCTTTCCATTGTGATCTTTCTTCAAGTTTATGTCCTGGTAGTAAGGAAGAAAATAAATGTAAATCTTGTATACCTTATGCCAGTGCAATAGGAAGGTTGATGTTTGCAATGGAATGTTCAAGACTAGATATTCCACACATAGTTGGTGTTTTCTATGGACACGTGGAAATTTTAGGTAAAGATCACTGGAAATGGGTGCTTCAATATCTTAGATGAGCAAGTATCACCTAAAGTGGTTGTAGTGTTTTAGTATGTGGTTATGTTGATTCATATCCTCCAAGAAATTTGGACAAGAGGAGATCTACCTCAAGTTATGTCTTGCATGACTGCAAGGCCCTATTGGGTAAGTTTGGACAAGTATAGAATAAGGTGTTCTATGGTAGTCAAAGTCTAATATATGTTACTGACAAAGGAGGATTTTTCCATACCTGAGAAAATTGTGTAGACATATTCACAAAAACACTATTGTTAGAGAAGTTTTGGTGGTTTTTGGATTCTCTTGGATTGTAGAAAAGGTGATGAATGAACCTTGACAAGATAATTAGGTAAATTGTTGTCACGATGGAGATTGTTCAATGGATGAAAACCACAAGATAATTTATGTAGTATTTTAGCCAGATCATAGCTATTAAACACAATAATTGGACATGGAAATTATAAAATCAATTTAGTTGGTGGAAGCATTGTTATATAATGTAACTCGTAGAGGTAAAAATAAGTCATAGATAGTAATCTTGTTGCTGAGTTTATGTATTCTCTTGATTTGACCAATAAGAATATAAATTTCCATTATCCCATGGATGTTTCCCTGCTAAGTTTTTTACCACATAAAATTGTTATGACTCTTGTGTGATTTTTTTCTTACTATGCTATTTTTGTTTTCAAATATAAATTCTCTTGTGTTTCCTTCCAATGCACAACAAGTGATATCAAATCCCAAGAAGACAAGATTTTAGTTGTTGGGAATCTGTGTGCAAAGAAGGAAGTAGTATGGTTTTTGTTCATTCATGCATAGACATGAGTCGAGACCCTTTGCAATGAGCTTATGTACAGAGAAGGAAGTAGTTTAGTTGATTCATGCATAGAGAATAGCAGAAAAGACCGTTGACACTCATATTTGAATCGCAGTGATGATTTTTTGGTTAAAAACCCTTGTTGATGAGAAACAAGAATGTTTTTTCAGTAGAAAGGATTATCAATGAGTAGGAAGAGTTTCCACGCATAGTTTTGGAGTCACGGGAGGAAAACCATAAGAATCCACAAGACAAAAAGTAGAAGAGGTTGAGTTGCGTGGAGGTTTTTTTCTAGTGGAGGCATCGTACTAGTTTGTTTGGTATAAGGGAAGGTTGCAACAAACCCTTGACTATTTTATTTATTAGAAGGGATGAGTGGAAACCCTTGGAGGCCACATAAACTATATGAAAAAACTATTTTCAAACCTTACATGGTGAAGGTACATATTTCCAAAAGTATTTTAATTTTAAAAAAATCCACCAATTACTTTTTGGATCGTGAGGAAATATATTTTGAAAGACTTATATATTTCTTTAAAAAACGTTTAAGTTCAAGAGGGTGGGAAGATTTTTTATTTTTTTTTGGAAATAAATATATATTTTTTAAAAATTAAGAGAGTGGGTTGGTTCTCATATATATTAACCCATGAGTTGTGAAACAATTTATTCGTCAAAGAATTTACTTGTGTTGAAAGTTTTGGCATTGGATCCAATGGAAAACGTTTTGAATGCTAAATTTTAGGTGGAGAAATATGACGAGAAAAATAATTTTGATCTATGGAAGCTCAATATGCAAGACTTGGTGCAATAAGGTCTACATAAGGAAATGGTATGCAAGACAAAGAGACCAATGTATATGAATAACAAGGACTAGGAAGATATATATGCAAGAGCTCTTAGTACGATTTGGTTGTATCTAACATATCATATTTTGTTTATTATCATTGGAGAGGAGACATCAACATATTTAAGGAGCAGAATGGAGCGCCTTTTTATGAAGAAATCCTTAACTAACTCAATCTACTTTAAGAGGAAACTATATATATTATGCATGAAAGAAGGTACACAATTTGTTGATCATTGAAATGTTTTTGTTGGTTTTAAACTACTGAAGAACTCTTCCTTAATACCTACATTGTTGACCCAGGGTTCATATATTTAAGGGTATGAACAAAGCATAAAACTATCGTCCCTTCTGGTAAACCAGAACGAAACACAGTACACAGAGTGCACTGCGCAGTCTCACTCGAGATAGCTTTAAATGGGTGGTTGTAAGAATCAGGTGTTTAGAGCCTAGGATTGAGTATGGGATAGGGGATCTGCATTATAATCCATTAATTATGGTTTTTATTACAAACTACTATTATTCTCTTTACATTCTAACCTTTGAGGTATCTTTCGTTATATTCCCATAGCGACTACTTAAGAAATATAATAACTCATTCGTTCATTCATTCCATACAAAATTTAACTAATAAAAGTATGACAAAGATATGCATGAATTCATCATATTACACATGTATTACTGTGGTTCACCCCCTCCTGGGATACGTCCACAAATATTTTTCTCTTGTCTCTCTTATTATGGCAGTTCTGTAATTCCCACACCTCATGCTTACAATTCTCCTCAGATGGGTAAGATCTCTATGAGGCGAACTGGATCGCACCAGGCTCCTTAGCTTGTAGTCTAATCCTCGGGATCTACCTTTTTCCTTCTACTCAGTTCAATTTCTTAAAAAATCTAGTTCTCTCATCAAAACATTACATAAAGATATTCAAACTCTACATAGGTAGTGAACCAAGCTTTCCCGAATTCTCCAACACTTCTATGATACCTGCATATCTATATTTATATCTATCAGGCTCTTTATTTGTTTACACAAAAACTCTTACAAAAACCCTAACTCTATTGTTGTTAGGTCTTCCTTCTCCACATGCGTTCGTTGCTTCCTTCCAGTTGTCATCTCCTTATTGCATGCACACATGATGTGCTTCTTTCCAGTTGTCACTTTCCTCCTACATGCTTTCTTTCCCATGATTTCTCTTCCAACTGTCATTATTCTTTGTGCATGCTTTCTTTCCCCCTTCAGCCTACTACCAACAGGCCCCCAACACTGACATGTGACTTGTCCCAAATCACCTAATGTTTCTGAGATGCCTTGATCTCTGTAGTGATCGCCTGAAATTTTTCCCTTAGCTCTGTTGTTGTTGTCAGTGCTTGCGCGGTCTTCTCCTTAATGGTCTCTACTACCTGAATGGCCACTTCATCGCTCTATATTCATACACATTCTACCTATTCCTGTACCATCTGTGTTCTATCTACCTCATCCTGTGTGAGTACTTTTGCTACCCATTCCTGTAATGGTTCTATTTGAGCCTGCCGCTCCTATTTCTATGTCTATGCAGTGATAAGTTCTTCCTTCATTTTATTCAACTTTTCCATCCCCTTGACACATTCTGGGATAGGTATAGTATTTTTCCTCTGTTTGAGTTATTGGATCACTACATTGATCCTTTACTCTTCCTTGTCCTAGTGTTGAACCTATGGATCCTCCTCTAGTCTTGTTCAAGGTTGCGCTACTTTATCGAGCAAGTCAGTTGTCGTGCTAACCTGTTTCCCCATCTCGTGTATTTGCATTGTTGTTGCCTGCCTCCTCTGCTCCTTTACTGCTGGTACAGTTGTTGGTGTGAGATATTCTCGGAGATCCTCGATCTCCTTCTAGTATTGAGCAATTTCTTACACAATCTAGTCAATATTTTGTGTGGATAGAAGTTTGTTTCCTTGTGCAGTGTTTGGAAGTTTCCCAAAAATTTCTTCCACTTTAAGTTCCAATTCGTTCCTGTGTTCTGTCTCCTTCCGAGTTTTAGATTTGGCCTGTTCATACTCTTTTTCTAGTGCTTCTTGTTGCTTCATTTCTTTCTGTAGCTCAACTAAGTTTTTATGTGCCCGAGACTATATTTCATGGTCGATGCTAACCTGCAATTGGTGCACTGTCCTTGATGGAATCCATGTTAGGACCAGTTGGATGTGGTCCAAATCCTTCAGTGGTATGTGTTCCATTATTTCATCAGTTCGTAGCATGCTCGGTCTTATGTGGACCGTTGCATTTGTGTGTGGCATTGGGAGGGTTGGGTCTCATTCTTATACCTCCACTCTTTCGTCAGTTTGTGTTGTCGACGGTTCTATACCTATGATGCTACTTTCTCTCTGGGCTTCTTCGAGTCTCCTGAGGAGCTATCCTATTTCTGCCAGTTGCTCTTGCATATTATCCATGTGATGTGTTGTGTGGTTGAAGTCTTTTGCTAGACAATCCTAGACCATTCTAGAGATCATTTCTCCATCATCCTCCGTGATCGTATAGTCCGATGACGCTCATTGCACCTTTGATTTCTTGCACGCGCCTACTACATGTACAAACGGTCTTTTAGTTCCCCCTTTCTCCTATGTGATGGAGTTTGGGTCTGTCTCTTGTGCTCCCTTAGCTTGTTTTGGCTATTTGTTGGTCTCTTTCTTCCCCTTCTGGGTTCCTATCTACTTCAACACTTTGTTTGCCTGAGTCGGTTTGTTTTGGCCCATCCTTGGTTTCTTGGGCACTGTTTTTTATGGAGGCCATGTTTCCACCTACACTGCTTCTCCTTTTACAGGTCCTTTTGATACTTACCAGGGAATGGATGGGATCCTCCATTCATCAGCCCATTCATTGATGACCATGTCTATATCACCTTCTATGATGCAGTAGTGCATCATTATCCACTGTTTATCATGATCCTTCCTTGGTTGTATCCGCATGGCTTGTCAAGTAGCCCAGAAGTTAGCGATGTCCCCATATCGCACGATAGCTTCTGGTGTTATTCTCTAGGACCAATTAATAGCTTCTTGTATGTCTCGTAGGTATGCTTCAAAGATGATTCCATTGTCCCTCTTCTATCTGGCCTGTGGCCTAGATCTCAGTACTAGATATCTTTCTCTCACTAGTTGTGGTCTAGTAGCAAAAGCTACATATTCTGGTTCCCGCCATCCCATGAAGACTATGAGGGTGAGCAACCATGAGTAATGGAATTTTGTACCAAGTTCTTGTGCATCCCTGCAGTCCACTTGGAAAAATTTTAAAAGATAAGGTGCCCATCTCATGAAGGTGCCTTCTGCACACTGAGCTGTAACTGCGATGACTCCTACCGGTACTTCATCTTTGTGCCATTTCCTTAGCAACTTACAGGATAAGATCTTTGTACCCAATTGTGTTTCTTATTTGTTGATCCATTTGATTATAATTCCTCTTTTCCCCCTCACGGTGCCATATTTCTTCTTAATTTCCTCTACTAATGATTTCTCCTTAAATTTATCTTCCAGAATCAGTGCGGGATCCATACCCCGGCTGGTTAGTCTTGTTATCTACGCAATAAGCTCAACTGTTATGGGGATGAGTCTATCCAGCCATATATCCTCTCCATGCATAACTGCTAACAACTACTTAATGCATGTTGTCACATACTGTCCTCTGCCAAAGTGTGGGAGTTTCAACAATCCTAAAATGCTTGTTCGGTCTAGTCCAACTACCCACTGATGTGGTTGGATGATCATTTCCCCAAGTTGGTTGACCACTATGTTCTGCATAAAAAATCTGGGTGCAAGTTTTGGGTACTTAGTGTCATCAGAGACATCATGGCTGGAATACTTGAGCTTCTCAACGTGACCCAGGAGTTGCGGCTCTACCAGTACTCCCTCTGGTATGCATGGTAGCACAATTTTTGTTGTTGGTTTCTTGCAAGGTGAGCTCGGTATCAGAATTTTGTCTTCCTGCTGTGGTGGTTGGTATAAAGTTCCAACAATTCCTGGTTTCTTCCCAGTAATCCATTTTGGCCAAGCCGAGGTAGCTCCCATGGTCTCTTCTATGGTTTTACCGAGGCTGGGTACCTGTGATGCATCTGGTTTCCCTTCCGATCCTTGATTATGTGTCATGTCATTCCCTTCTACAGTTGATTCAATGCTTTCTGGTTGCACTTCCTGTTCAGGTTCTGCTTTTGAATCTCTTCCAGTATCGGTGTAGAGTTTACCGATGGTATCTATGGGGATGGGATCTCATCGATATCAATGATATCCAGTTGCTGCTGCTCATTTTCTTCTAGTGGTCCTCGTGACTTAGTTTGAACTTTGGTCGGTCTGGCCTGGTTCAACAGACTTTGGTGGTGCCATAGTAGTGAGTGTCGAATGTCTGCTGACTCTAGAGGATTTTGTTCTTTCTATGGTCATTTGAGCTGTTATTGTTCTCACTCTGTTCTCTTTTCGCAAATAGACTAGTTGCTTTCGTGCTCACATGTTGTATGAGATTGTCATGAAGCTTATCGAGGATGCTTCCTCCATGATGTGATTAATGCACCATAAATGTGGGTTTAATGCATTTGCAATAGTTTCATACTTGCCATTACGCCTCTCTTTCCATTTCTAGTTGGCATGTTTAATGTGACGTTCCATCAGTCCTTATCGTGCCTTAATTCCTCTTTGTAATGTCCTATCATCCTTCTTTTGTCGATTTTTGGTTTCCCACTTGTTTGTATTAGGCATGTAACCATTGCTCTTACCTTTATTGCATCCATGTTTCGAGTGTCCTGTATCTTTTTCATGGATTTTTTTTTGTTTTGATACTGTGCGGTGGGTGAGCGACTGTCCTTGTACAACTTCAATCAGCTCCCATTGATCATTCCTTAGAGGTCTGCACCTGCTATGTATCTTAGCTATACAACTCCACTGTCTGTTACATATTTGACCTCATATGGCCCTAACCAATGCATTCACAACTTTCCTGGGTGCTGAAACGACTTTCTGTCATGGAGAAATACGATATCTCCTTTAGTAAAAGTCTTCTTCTTAATGTGTCGAACGTGCCATGCTTTGTCTTTGGCCTTCTGCACTTGTTGATGGAATCCTTCCAGGATTTAGTCTTCCTCCATTGCTAATAGTTGGTTCAGTGTTTCATGTATTGCGTCGCGTTCTGTCATTTGTGTGATAGCGGCTACGCGTAAGTTGGGTACTAAAAATTCTAATGGTACTACTTCTTCTTAGTCGTAGACGAGTTTGAATGGTGTGTGCCATGTCAACTTCTTAGATGTCGTCCTATATGCCCATAATACTACTGGCACTTTGACATCCCGGTCGTCTCTGTTGACGATATAGATCTTTTTTAGTGCGTTCTCTAGAATTTTGTTGAAGGCTTCTACTATGTCATTCACCTGTGGGTGATAGAGTGTGCTTCTCTGGTGGTAAAATTCAAATTCTTCGAGCATCGTGTGGATGGTTCTATTTATGAAATGTGGCCTTGGTCACTCATCAAAACTCTTAGGTATCCAAACCTAGTAATTACTTGTTCAAATAAGAAGTGTGTAGGGGTTTATGCGCTGCAGTATTTTACTGGTGCAACTTCCTCCCATCTTGTGAGGTATTCTGTCGTGGTGATGATGTATATTTCCCCTTTTTTTTTGGTTGGTGGGTTAATAGATCCCATAAAGTCTATTGCCCATTTATCAAATGCTTGTAATGTCACTTGTGGTCGTAATGACATCTTGTCCCTTCTATTGTGTTTTCCTACCCTTTCATAGACATCGCATCCCTGACAGTATTCTTTCGAGTCTCTGTGAATCGTTGGCCACCATAATCCTGCACAGAGTACCTTTTGCATGGTAGCTTTTCCTGCATAGTGTCCTCCTGCCAATCCCTCATGGGCTTGTTCTAAAATTCTTGGTCATTCATGCTCTAACATGTACCTTCGTAAAATTCTATATGTGCCCATTTTATATAGATGTTCGACGATCAATTGATAGTCAGTTGAGTTAACAACCAGGTTCTTCTTGCGTGCGGTGGTATAGTCTTGCAGTGCGATAGTTGTTCTCAATTACTGGATGATCTCTATGAAGTGGTCATCAACAATATGTACTGAGAATAACTGTGCATCCAAAAATTTGTCTTCTAAGCTGGTGGGTTCTTCTCCATTTGTGACCTGTGATAGGTGGTCAAGTCCTGCATTTAGTTTTCTTGGTTTGACAATTACTTTGAGGTCAAATTCCTAAAATAATAGTAACCATCGATAGATTCTCCCCCCCCAACACTGGCTTGTTGACTATGTATTTTAGGGCTGAGTGATATGTAAAAATCTTAAAATGTTTTCCCAATAGGTAGTGTCTGAACTTCTGAAGTGCGTAAACCATAACTAGGCCTTCTCTTTCCATTGTGTTATAGTTTTGTTCTGAATCAAATAGTTTTCTTCTTGCAAATGTTATCGGGTGATCCAAGTCTCCTGCTCTTGGTTGAACTAAGATATCTCTAAGTGCTATTGCTAATGCATATAAATGCACATGGAATGTCTTTCCCCAGTCTGGAAATACTAATATCGGTGCAGTGACCATATTTTCCTTTAGGGTATCTAGACCATGTTGGCACTCGTCATTCCATTGGTACTTTGTATCATTCCTTAGAAGCTTCTCCATTGGTGTTGTGATCTACGCATATCCTTTGATGAATTTTCAATAGTATCCTGTGTGTCCTAACGTTGCTCGTAGTTGACAGACTATTTTGGCGCTGGTAAATTAAAAATGACTGTGATCTTTGTCGGATCAACCAATAGCCCTTGTTTGCGTACTATATGGCCCAATAGTATCCCAAACAATGTTCCAAATATACATTTATTTATGTTCAGTGATATCTGACACTATTTGCATCGTTCTATCATCAAGTGTAAAACTTCCACATGGTTTTTCAATAGACTATAGACTGTCCAGTCGTCGAGGTATACTTCGAGAAACTTATGGATGAATTATTTAAATGCTGCAATAACCACTCTGGATAATATTGTTGGTGCATTCTTCAGTCCAAATGCCATGACTATATATTGGTAATATCCCCCTTCCATATTGAACGTGGTCTTGTATATGTCATCATGTGCTATCTTAATCTGATCGTGGCCTGAGAATCCATCAGTAAATGAGTAAGCTTCATGTCCCCCCACATTCTCTAGCAATTCATCCATGAATGGTGTAGTGAATGGGTCGTGTAGGCATGCATCATTTAATTTCCTCAAGTCAATGCATATCCTAATCCCTCTTTCTTGTTTCTTGTCTTGTATGACCATCGGGCTTATCCATTCTAATTCCTCATTTGGTTCGATTATGCTGGCTTCGATAATTCGATCGATCTCCTCTTTAACTTTTTGTTTATATGTAGGGTTCAGTCTATATGGTCGTTGTCTGATTAGTATTGCTTTAGGCCTAAGAGGTATTTTCATTTCTCCCAGTTCGCCTGCTATCCCCTTCATATCTATAAATGTTGTAGGAAATAAGTTGTTGTATTCATGCAACAATTCTGTAATGCTTTCTACTGTTGGTTCATCCCAGTAGTCTTCAATGCTGGCCATTTTGGGATGTTTTGTTGTTCCGATGTTAACTTTATTTACCTTGATTGGCGTGGAAATAACTTCAAATTCTATTAGTGGTCCCTTCACATTTCTCTCACCTTCTAATTCTATAATTTGAATGTCGCGTGGGTCCTCTTCGTCCGATATTTCCTCCTATACCTGGTAAAATGATAGTAGTTCCTTGACTATCTATTTACTTCGCTTCTTCTCTTTAGTAATAAGTTCATCTTTCGGTTCTTTAATGAAGATGACTCCTCTTATCCATTTTAGGGCTGTGTCTATGTTGGGGTTCTCATGCTCGAATGAGAAAGTGATCGTAAAGTTCTATTGCAGTGTCTCCCATGTTGTAGTTCCTTTGCGTAGTTCTTGATCTGTATACTAGTTCGCTAGTATGCCTTCCAAAGTGTGAATAAAGTGGTGAGGCCATTCCTCTGGTGGTGTCAATTTCCACATCGTTTCACACTGTTCCAAGTGTTTCATTGGTGTCCCTAGTCCTTCATATCTCTGTTGTTTGCTATTTATTTTTTTTTGCATCAAATGTTATGCGCAATAACCTCTTACATTGGTACTAGTTTGTGATAGTCTCCTTGTGTTCACCCCACCATCTCGCGATTGTAGCCTTGAGTGCTAAATCCAATGGTAGTAGCCTCTGGTTCTCTAGTATTTTGTCTTCATATTGTGTCAAGGATGTTTCCAAGTCATTCATTCCATGGAAACTGGGTGGTTCAACAAGTTCTATGCCTATCCATCGTACTACGCAGTCTATTCTTGCACATCTTCTCGTGGATACTTCATGTAGCCTATGGTGCCAAATTTCTAGCCCAGTGTCTGAATCTGTTGCGCATGAAGTAATATTGTGCCAACTGAGTACCCCATCTGCAGTTAGGTTTACATAATCCTCCTTGCACATAATTTTTCTATACAATTGTCCGATTTCCTCTAAGTACAGGCAAGTGGGTTCTATGAACCTCTCCCCTTCTGATGGATCTAGTGGTGTTATGACCCTGTAATCTTCGGATTCAAATGTCATTTTCCTAGTCTTCAAATTAATTATGGTCTGGTTGTTGAATGCCCAGTCCAGACCGAGTAGTGTTAGGTATGGTGTTGTGCCATCTACTGTGACTTCAAAATCTACTTTAGTGTGCACACCATCAAGATCTAATGTGATTCCTTTCAGTCTCCCTATTGTTAGGACCCTATGTTGGTTTGCTAGTTTTAATTAGACATTTGAATATCCCAAGGTTGGATTTCCCATGCATTTCCAGGTTTTCTTGGGTAGCCCATTCAATTTGGATCCTAGGTCTAGTATGATATCTCCCATATTAAAATCCCCAATGTTAGCATTCAATCTAAATTCCCTACTTGTTCTTCTTTTTATGTGTAGATGATTAACAATTTTTGGTTCTATCTTTTGTTTTGTCTTGGGCTACCTTTATCTAGGATGTTTTGCAATATTTTCACAGATGATGGATCACTCAATATTTTTATGCATGATTGCAAAAAATATTTGATATTACTTACTTGTCCCTCGGGTGGCATTCCTTTGGTATGATCCAATGATGGTGGCATTTTGTATTCTGGTTCTTCATGGGCTAGTTGCATAGTGGAAGTCAATGTTGTGTCCTTCTCAAATTCTTGTTGGGCTTCCTTAAAAGACTCCTTTTCTTTGGGCGCGTCGAACTGCTTCCCTGGTTCGGTGTTCTTATTTACCCATTGGTTCTGTATGGGTTCTTGTCAAACTGTGTTGTTTCCTGTCTTTGTTCCTCCATGTGTGACTATGTTGATGTTTCATCCATCCTCCCTTTCTTCGACTGAAATCCATTGAACATTCTAAATGTTTTGGTTCCTTTTTTCCTGGATTTTTAATAATAGTGTCGGGCATTCCTCCATCTCATGATCCAATGCGTGACAAGACATATAGGTTTCTAGTGGTCGTAGGCATTCCTATACATAATGCCCCGATTGCTGGAAATTGTGGCATGTGACTAGTCCTTTGTCACATCCAAAACCTCCTCTAGCTCATCCTCCTCCTCGATATCCTTCTCAGTCCCCTCTCGGTGAGTTGTATGGTGGTGCCTGATTATACTGCATGGTATTATAATAGGGTTGCATCAGTTTGTACTGTGGTTGTGCGTTATTGTATGGTTGTTGTGCAGTGTTGTACTGCTACTGCGTAGTGTTGTATGGAGCTAGGGTTTGATTGAACTGTGATGCTGCTTTCCCAGTCATCATTTCAGACTGCACTCTATATGTGTCTGAT